>OX031061.1:65582191-65754691 GCA_943736015.1 Tridacna crocea | reverse complement strand
GTAGGTTGAGGGTAGGATGGGGTAGGGTTAGGGTACGGTAAAGGTAGGTTGAGGGTAGGATTGGGTAGGGTAAGGGTATGGGTAGGGTAGGATAAGGGTAGGATGGGGTAGGGTTAGGGTACAGTACGGGTAGGTTGAGGGTATGACGGGGTAGGGTTAGGGTACGGTAAGGGTAGGATGAGGGTAGGATGGGGTAGGGTAAGGGTATGGGTAGTGTAGGTTGAGGGTAGGACGGGGTAGGGTTAGGGTACAGTAAAGGTAGGTTGAGGGTAGGATTGGGTAGGGTAAGGGTATGGGTAGGGTAGGTTGAGGGTAGAATGGTGTAGGATTAGGGTACGGTCAGGGTAGGATGAGGGCAGGATGGGGTAGGGTAAGGGTATGGGTAGGGAAGGTTGAGGGTAGGATGGGGTAGGGTTAGGGTACGGTAAGGGTAGGTTGAGGGCAGGATGGGGTAGGGTAAGTGTATGGGTAGGGTAGGTTGAGGGTAGGATGGGGTAGGGTTAGGGTACGGTAAGGGTAGGATGAGAGGTAGGATGGGGTAGGGTAAGGGTATGGGTAGGGTAGGTTGAGGGTAGGATGGGGTAGGGTTAGGGTACGGTAAGGGTAGGATGAGAGGTAGGATGGGGTAGGGTAAGGGTATGGGTAGGGTAGGTTGAGGGTAGGATGGGGTAGGGTTAGGGTACGGTAAGGGTAGGATGAGGGTAGGATGGGGTAGGGTTAGGGTACGGTAAGGGTAGGTTGAGGGTAGGACGGGGTAGGGTTAGGGTACGGTAAGGGTAGGATGAGGGTAGGATGGGGTAGGGTAAGGGTATGGGTAGGGTAGGTTGAGGGTAGGATGGGGTAGGGTTAGGGTACGGTAAAGGTAGGGTGAGGGTAGGATTGGGTAGGGTAAGGGTATGGGTAGGGTAGGATAAGGGTAGGATGGGGTAGGGTTAGGGTACAGTAAGGGTAGGTTGAGGGTATGACGGGGTAGGGTTAGGGTACGGTAAGGGTAGGATGAGGGTAGGATGGGGTAGGGTTAGGGTATGGGTAGGGTAGGTTGAGGGTAGGACGGGGTAGGGTTAGGGTACGGTAAAGGTAGGTTGAGGGTAGGATTGGGTAGGGTAAGGGTATGGGTACGGTAGGTTGAGGGTAGGATGGGATATGGTAAGGGTAGGATGAGGATAGGATGGCGTAGGGTAAGGGTTTGGGAAGGGTTGAGTTAGGGTAAATGGGGGTAAGCTAAGGGTATGGGAAGGGTAGGAGTAGGGTAGGATGGATTAGGGTAAGGGTATGGGAAGGGTAGGAATAGGGTAGGATGGTGTAGGGTAAGATGGGAAGGGTAGGATGAGGTAGGGTAAGTGTATGTGAAGAGTAGGAGTAGGGTAAGATTGGGTAGGGTAAGGGTAGAGGAAGGGTAGGGGTAGGGTAGGTTGAAGGTAGAGTTTAGAGTATGGAAAGGGTATGAGTAAGGTAGGATGGGGGTAGGGTTAAGGATAATGAAATGGTAGGAGTAGGGTAGGATGGGGTAGGGTAAGGGTATGAGAAGAGTAGGAGTAGGGTAGGATGGTGGTAGGATAAGGGTATGGGAAGAGTAAGAGTAGGGTATGATGGGGATAGGGTAAGAGTATGGGAAGGATATGAGTAGGGTAGGTTGATGGTACGGTTTACGGTATGGAAAGCGTTAGGTTTAGGGTAGGATGAGGATAGGGTTTAGGGTATTGAAAGGGTCGGAGTACGGTAGGATGGCGGTAGTATAGGTGGTCATGTGCACCAAAGGCCCTAATTGATTTTATATTAATCTCTCTCGATTCAGCTGTACTCGCACCGAAAGTGTGGGCCAATGAAAAATATTCCTTGGCTCAGAGTGTAGAGTAGGATCAGACTGCACCGATGTGCAGTAAATTATTCGCTGATTAGGTGAAGGCTTGTTTTTCCGACCTTTCTTCAACGGTCCATAGCTCCTTAACGATTAGAGGTATCGGTCTGCTTTAAAGTCTATTGAGGACGTTGATTCAAGTACTTACAGAAATTGGTAGATTTATTTCTTTACGACTCTCCAATCCTCTGTAATACGATTGAACGCAATGTCGGCCATTGCAATTTTTGTGATTTCATTTTCAGACATTTCTTCAATGGTCGTTGCAACTGGCTAAGACTGGTTTGCACTGGTTTGGATCGCTTTTAACCGGTTCGGACCGGTTTATTTCGGCATAAAGGTATTGATAAGATCCCGATGATATTAGTAGTATATATTATTAGGGAGGTAGCAATGAGTGAAGGAGCAGCTCTGTAACAATTCTGGGGCTGTCCCTTCATGGAGACTTCTGCGAATAGTACAAACAATGTGAATGAAGTGTTGTAGTATGATAGACTAAATTATGGGAAGGGATAGCAGTACGGTAAGACTACGTAGTGTACGGTAGGGTAAAGGTAAGAATATGAAAAGGGTAAGAATAGGGTAGCATAAGGGTAGGGTAAGGTTACAGTAAGGGGTAGAAGTAGGGTGAGGATATAGGTTGAGAAGGGTAAGGGAAGGACAGGGTAATTGAAGAGGGAAGATTTACTGTAGGGTAAGGGTATGGAAAGGGTAGGAGTAGGGTAGGAGAAGGGTAAGGTAAGCTTATGAAAGGGGTAGGAGAACAGTCAGGATATAGGTAGGTAGATATACCGTAGGTTAAGGGGTAAAGTAAGGGTAACTGTAGGTAGGGTAAGGCAAGGTAGGGAAAAAGTAAGGTAGGGGTAAAAGTAAGGGTAGAGTAGGTTATGGATAGGTGCAGAGATAGGGTACGGTATGGCTGGGTAGTAAGGGTAATGGTAAGGAGGTAGGATAATGGTAGGGTAAGGGCAGGGCAGAGTACGGTTAGGGTAATGGTAGAGTCGGGGAAGGATAAAGGTATGAATAGGGACAGGGGTAGGGTATGTTTAGTAAAGGGTGGAGAAAATAAACATAATAAACTCTAACCTTACACATTTTTATTATAAACGCATTCAATCACAAAAAAATTTTTCCTAAGAAAAAAAGTGTAAGCTCGGGGTAGGGTAGCCCAAAACAGACATTACTCCAAATTGTAAATAAACCACAGGAAAACATTAATTAAACATATTTTACTCCCAACTTACACACTTGTATCAATAGACGCATTCAAACTCACAAAGAAATCATCATCTTAGAAAAAAGGGTAACATCGGGGTTAGGGTACCCCAGAATCGAACTTTACTCTATAAAGTAAATAAACCACAGAAAAACATTATTAAAACATATTTTACTCCCAACCTACACACTTGTATCAATAGACGCATTCAAAATCACAAAGAAATCATTATCTAAGAAAAAAGGGTAACCTCGGGGTAGGGTATCCCCAAAACAGACTTTACTCCAAAAAGTAAATAAATCACAGAAAAACATTAATTAAATATATTTCACTCACAACTTTACACACTTGTATCAATAAACGCATTCAAACTCAAAAACATATCATTATCTAACAAAAAAGGGTAACCCTGGGGTAGGGTACCCCAGAAACAGAGTTTACTCCAAAAAGTAAATAAATCACAGGAATACATTAATTAAACATATTTTACTCCCAACTTACACACTTGTATCAATGGACGCATTCAAAGTCACACAGAAATCATTATCTAAGAAAAAAGGGTAACCTCGGGGTAGGGTACCCCCAAATCAGACTTTACTCCAAAAAGTAAATAAACCACAGGAAAACATAAATTAAATATTTTTTACTCCAAACTTACACACTTGTATCAATAAACGCATTAAAACTCACAAAGATATCATTACCAAAGATAAAAGGGTAACCCCGGGGTAGGATACCCCAGAAACAGAGTTTACTCCAAAAAAAAATAGTAAACCCGGGATAATGGCAATTATACATATTCTGCAATAAACTTGTAAACTTTCATTAAAAGACACGCAAAGAAAGCTTTCAATACAAAAAAGGGTAAGCTCGGAGTAAGGTACCCTTAAACAGACTTTACCCGAAAAAGCGACTAAACCCCAGGCTAATGGTACTTCAACATAATCTACACTCAACTTTCAAACTTGTATCCAAAAACGCATTCAACCCACAAAGAAAGCTTAAAATAAGAAAAAAGGGTAAGCTCCGGGTAGGGTACCCCCAAAAAAGAAAGAGAATCGCCGAACTATTGCATCGCTACCACCACTAACTACACAATTAAGAAAAAAACAACAAATTTAAAAAGCAAATGGAACAGTTATTCTGAATGACTGACTGTGTTTATTCTTGTACTGGAAATGGGCAGGAATTTATATTACTGGGAATGGTACCATCAGTTTTCCTAGACATTATACCTCTACATCATACATATTTTTCATTTGAAGCAGAGCCCTGGTAGCTCAGTTGTTAGCATAAAGGACTTGAGAACGGGGTCATGAGTTTGATCCCTGGCTCAGCTAATTTTTTTACAGGAATTGATGACAGTTATTTCAATAGGAATCATTTTTCTCCCACCGCCGACCATTGTTATGACAATGAATACGTGGGAAAGCAGCCATTACCTTGGAAAGAGTATTGTGTGTGGTACTGCTAAAAGAGGCGCCAGAAAGCATGGATAGGTAAATTGGCCACCGCGATATAACTGAAATAATGTTGAAAACGCAATATAACTTAAATAATGTTGAAAATAGTGATAAAGACAATACGATCAATTGTTATTTGAAGATCCAAATGGTCACGGGCAAACCCTATTCCATACAATAAAACTTTGGATTTGTCCAAATGTAAGCATTTGCAGACAACAACATAAACTTTACTCAAAAACTAAATTTTAGGTTACAGATACTTTGAAAATGTGTGGATAAGTGCACTGGTTGATGCAATATAACTTACATAAAGTTAAATTTGTGGTGTTAACAGACAGACACACTCAAACAAAAAAAAAATGCATTTATAGATTTTTTTTTCTAATTATAAATGATGTAGAAGCATATATATTTTGTAGTAAAATGGATTAGAGTTGTTGGCACAATTTTTACATAAGCTAGGTTAGTGTCATCCAATGTTCAAATCTGAAAAGCATTTTTTAAAGCTTTATCAACAAGCCTGTTGTAAAGTTCCTCATTAGGAGGGTTTCTTGAAGCATTGAGGAAAAAAGGGAAAATATTGCTAGTTAGTATTATCTTGTTTTTCCACAAACTTTTCTATGTGAACTCTTTACCAAATGACAAACTTTTGATAATATCAATTATAAGTATTTTCAGTTCAAATTAAATGTAGATGAAATTATTACTTCTTTAAAATAATCATAGGGTCAAAAAGATTGTTGGAAAATAAGAAATTGCTGATAATAAGTAGTATCTTTTTTTCCTAAAATGTTTAAGACCAACTGCCAAAGATTGCACCAAATCAAACATTTCTTTTTTTTTTTTTCAAACAACAAAATCAATGTAACATAAATGAATATATCTATGGCAGCGTTAAAATCATTGTTAAAAAAAGATATAACACTGGTAACAAGCATTCTTTTCTTTTTCCACAATGTTTTGTACCCACTATCAACCCTTTACCAAATGACAAAGTTTGGACAACATTAAATTGTAAGTATTTTCACATGACAAACTACATGTAGCTGAAATGATAACTTCTGTTAATAAATTATAGGATCAAAAACATTGTGGGAAAAGAATAAAATGCTGCTAACAAGCATTATCTGGATTTTGGAAAATGTTTTATGTCTATGGCAAATCTTGGACCAGATCAATTTTAAAATTTTTTCAAAGGACAAAATCAATGTTACAAAAGTTCATTTTATCTATGACTGAGTCAAAAGCATTGTTACACAATGAGAAAACGCTGGTAACCAGCATTATTTTGTTTTTTGCACAATGTTTTCTACCTACTGTGAACTCTTTACCAAATGACAAAGTTTGGACAAGATCAAATAGTAATTATTTCCATATGACAAACTAAATGTAGCTCAAATGATTACTTCTGTAAAGAAGTTATACGGTCAAAGGTGGGAAAAGAAGAATATGCTTGTAATAAGCAGTATCTTGTTTTGGTAATTTTTTTTAAACTTACTGCCAAATTTGGACCATATCAAATTGATAATGTTTTCAGATGACAAAATCAGTGTAACAAAAATTAATATATCTATGACTGCGTCAAAAGCATTGTTAGAAAAAAAAAATATGCTGGTAACCAGCATTACTTTTTTTTCCACAATGTTTTGTACCCACTATGAACTCTATACCAAATGCCACAGTTTGGAACAGACAAAATGCATTTTCAGATGACAGGAAAAAGAAGTGTATATCAAATATCTATGTCAATTAAAAGATCAAAAACATTGTGGGAAAAAAATAAATTACTGGTTAGCAGCATTATCTTGTTTTTCAACAATGCTTATTTATATCTGAAAAGGTCAAAAACATTGTGGGAAAAGAAAAAATATACTGGTTTGCAGCATTATCTTCTTTTTCCACAATGCTTTTTTACCTTCTATGCACTCTTTTAACCCATTACCACACAATCCCCACTTTTGACGCCACTGAGAAAAAAGCCTTGGAAAGCAGTGTGGGAAAAGGAGAAAATAGTGGTAACAAGCATTTTCTCCTTTTCCCACAGTGTTTTCTACCCTTCACTAAACCAGTTCACTTTCTTTTTGTCATCTACAAATGCTTTCAATTTGGACAAGCCTAAAATATTGTCGTTAGGTAAAGAGTTAAGAAATCACAAAATTTTGGAGGGGATCAACATTGTGGGAAAAGGAAAAAATGCTTGTAACTAGCTTAATTTCCAAAGCTGTCATACAAGGGTTATTAAAAGTCTGGATTGTTTGGTTACAGGTTGACACAAGTTCCAAATTTTATAACTTGTTTTTAACTCATTAGCAGACAACATTAGTTTAGACTTGTCCAAATCAAAAGCATTTTCAGACGACATAATATAAGTGAATAAAATTTTAAAATTTGTTTGGTGAAGGGAAAAATACATGGTGGGAAAGGGAGAAAATGCTGGTTACAAGCATTTTCTCCTTTTCCCAAAATGTTTTCAAAAGGCTTCTATTACAGGACCTCAAAAGTAGGATTTGTATAGTAATGGGTAAATAGTTTGTCTCATACAGTTGCATCTACACTTGAATTTTTGTTTAGTAAAAAATGAACCCTTCACCTACTACGACTGACTAAACGCTCTTTTACAGACAGTGAAGATCAATATAAGACTGCATATAAATATGCTCTCTGACTTTGGATCTACACTATCTGATACAGCAGTTAGTTCCTAGCAAAAAGCACTTTGTAATCACAGTGTTTCCGCTTATACTATTGCTGGAATATCTTACTCTGTTTTTTTAGCATTTTAACCTTTTACCAATACTGACAATATTTTAGACTGGTCTAGATGAAAAGCATCTGTAGATCACAAATTTGACTGTAGAAACTGAAATTTCTCCTTGGAAAGGTAGAAAGCACTGTGGGAAAAGGAGAAAAAGCTGGTTATCACCCTTTTCTCCTTTTCCCAAAGTATTTTCAACAGCCTTCTCTGTAATGGTTGTGAAGACTTTGGATACTTTGCTAAAGACTTAACACTTCTGGAAGTTATGCAAATTTCCATGCTCTTGATTGCAAATGACAAGATTTGAATAAAATATAGGAACAGCCGCTTTTGCAAGTATTTATCATTTACTCCTACTGCCACAATCTCTTCAGTATTTTTCATCCATACTACATAAATCACATTCTTTTAAGGACATGGGAAAACAAAACCAAAACTAACCACTTATTTATGAAAGAAAATTATATTTGCATTGCGCTTATTTTCCTAATAAATATTACAAAATTATATTCCCAATGCATTGTTTTACACAAAATACGGCAAAAATAAATCTCGTTTGTGTCCTCCAATTTGTATGGTGATGGGCAAATGCATAATCTCTCAATGTCTGCTGAATGTATTGTGTCTGCATGTCCTCTAGCATAAACCATTTTCTGACAAAAAAAATATAAAAATAAAACACTAAGTCTAAATAATGTATTTTTTATATGGAAATCCAATGACATAATCTGGTCAAGCCAAGCTATTCCCCGAAGATGTTAGCCTTTCTCCACAATCATTCATATTTAGAAAACAATATAGCAAGTGTTGGGACCAAATAAGTTATTTCACAACGCTGCATGAGTATTATAATTCGTTTGTACATGTAATTCAAGAGGTACATGTACCTTTGGGAATTTGAATCAAGGCCCTGCCAGATCTCTGGGAAGTTGTTAAAGTCTGTACAGCGTAACTGATTTGTCTCTTATATTGAAGAAAGTAGTGTGTAGTGCATGTTACTCAAACAACACAATTTTACACTTGGCCAGATTTCAAGCATTTGCAGATGACAAAATAAGTAACTCAAAATTTCAAATATGTGTTTAATGATTGGAAGAGAAAGGAAATGCTGGTAACCAGCTTTTTCTCCTTTTCCCATTATGTTTTCAAACAACATTTTTCGCAGGTTTACAGAAAATCAGAACTTTGTAGTAAATGGTAACCAGCTTTTCTCCTTTTCCCATTATTTTTTATATAAAAAACACCTTTTACAGGGATATTGAAACTCAGAACTTTGTGGTAAGTGGTTAACTCTTTACCAAACTACGACTTGAAGGCCCTAAAGGGCCTCAATATGCTCTACTGGCAGAGACTTTGCTTTTAAATAAAGCATACATAGGAATTCATTACGCAAAAAAAAAAATTGACATTTTCAACTCAAAATGGCTACTTTTCCATTACTTTTGGTTCTATTTTTTCAAACTCAACAGGGTTGAAAAGCTATTGATGGGATAAACAAGCTGAAAATTTCATAAAATCTGATTACAAATAAATACTTTATCATGTAAACAGGCAATGAAATTGTTCAATTTGAAAAGACTTCTTTTCCCATACTCTTTGTCAGATTTTTATCAAAATCAATAGAGTTAAAGCTATTGATGAGATGAACAAACTCTGCAAGTTCCACAGAAATCTTACGAAAAATGAAGACTTAATCGCGTAAACAAGAAATGAAAGTTTTCAACTTGAAATGGCTACTTTTCCATTACTCTTTGTTGGAATTTTTTTTTCAAAATCAATAGGGTTGAAACTATTGATAACATAAACAAACTCTGCAATTTTCATGGAAATCTGACCTAAATTGAAGACTTTATTGCGTTAACATGAAATGTAAATTTTAAACTTAAAATGGCTACTTTTCCCATACTGTTGGTCAGCTTTTTTTCAAAATCGATAGGGTTAAAGCTATTTATGAGATAAACAAACTGTGCAAGTTTCATGAAAATCTGACGACAAATGAAGACTTTATCGCGTAAACAAAAATTGGAAATTTTCAACTTCAAATGGCTACTTTTCCCATACTGTTAGTCAGATTTTTCTCAAAATCGATAGGGTTGAAGCTATTGATGTAATAAACAAATTGTGCAAGTTTCATGAAAAACTCACAATAAATGAAGACTTTATCGCGTAAACAAGAAAAATACTAACGGACGGACAGATGGACGGACAGACGACGGAAACCCCGCCATGACATAAGCTCTTCTGGCTTTCAGCCAATAGAGCTAAAAATTTGGACTGGTCAAAATCGGAAGGATTTGCAGACAACATATTAAATGTAACTGAAATAATGATTTTCTTTTGGATGGGGAAGAAAACGTTGTGGGACAATGTTTTCAAAATACTTCTCCCTTAGTGTCGTTAAAACTCGTGATTGTGTGGTAATAGGTTAAACAAACACATATATGGATATATAAACTGGCCAACAAGTAATAAATAAGATGCTGTTGAAAACAGCTATTAGCTACAAAAATGAAATAAATAAAATAGTAAGAAATGTTTTTTTTATATGGTCTGATTTACCTTTGTTCCTTTGACTTAATGGATGATATTCTACACAAATTTTATGTATTCATGTTTGTCTTCATTTCTTCCGGCTCAACATGTTCTAGGGTGATTTACTTTCCAAACAAGACTCCGATAAATAGCATGGCACATCATGTGGTAAAGAGTTAGAGCAAAGTTGAATAATTTATTAGTTACCTTTGTTTTCCACTGGTATCTTTCACTTTTCTCAAGTTCTCAAGTTAAACTAGAGCTATCACTAAACGTTATCATACCCCCCAACAGCTCCTTGTCACAAAACAGATTAATGTTACAGGAACGCAAAATAAGTGACTGGAGAGTCAATTATACCAGATCTATCACTGAAGGTGATGAATATCCTGCAATGGCTTCTGATAGCTGTGTTAAAAGTATTCTATCAAAAGTATAATTTATTTTCATCAATTCAGCAAGGGCACCGTCATAAAGAGAATAACAAAAAAGGGCTAAGCTCTTGGAAAATTTATTTAATTAACTAAGAACAATTTATGATATGCATATCTTTGCTTAGTGCAAAGTCTATCCATGAAGTTTGAAATAAATTTGCCCAGAATCATCAAAGGGCCATAACTCCACGAAACCTAAATAAACCATTACCAAAATAGGATATGCACATCTCTGCTTGATACTGAGTTTACCTGTGAAGTTTGAATAAAATTCGTCCAGTAGTTTATGAGAAATGAAGCGGACAAAAAGCTACAGACCGACCAACCGACCGATGGACCAACCGACTGACGGACCGACCAACAAGCTGACTCCTATATACCCCCCCAAACAGAGTTTTGGGGGGTATAACTAATTAACTCTTTACCACACGAGATAATTTTAGACTGGTCCAAATTGAAAGCATTTGCAGACAACAAAATAAAGGTGACTAAAAAATAGAAATTGGCTCTGGGAAGAATAGATAACACTGTGGGAAAAGGAGAAAATGATGGTAGCCAGCATTTTCTCTTTTTCCCATAGTTTTCAAAAAGCTTCTTTCTCAGGGGTGTCAAAAGTAGGGATTGTGTGGTAATGGGTTAATTAATAAATATGGTTTATACAGACTTGTGATTAAAATTATTTTGTCAACATTTGATACAATTATCATAAATATTTCCTAACTTACACCAGACTTTTCCCTCCTATCCTAATGTAACTGCACAAGTCTTTTTTATTCTCCCTGTATAAACTGTCTCTCTGTCAACAGTCTGCTGCATCTTCGCCCTCCTCTGCCCCTACCTCTACCTCTGGAAATTCCCTCTCCTTTTTCCTCTGTAAATGGCTGCACTCTCCTCTTCTTCACTTACTGAAGCCAGGGAATCCTGAATTACCAAAACAAAATTAACCATTTAGAGAACATTGTAACTTTTAATGAATCTGGGAAAAAAGACTTTTAACACACCGTGGGAAATGGAGAAAAAAGTTACCAGCATCTTCTATTTATCCCAAAATGTTTTCTACCTTGTATTATTTTTTGAGAGAGTAGATTTTTGAAATCACTACCTGATATGATGAGAGCTTTAAATTATTTTAACTCTTCAACAAACAACAAAAATTTAGACCGGTCCAAATTAAAAGCACTTGATGACGACAAAATAAATGCAGCTCAAAAATTAAAAAAAAATTTCGGTACGGTAAAAAACGTGGGAAAAGGAGGAAATGCTGGTTACTAGCATTTTCTCCTTTTCCAACAATGTTTTCAAAAGGCTTTGCTCTGAGGGTCGTGAAAACAGGGATTATTTGGTAAAGGGTTAAACATAATATCACTCATATTATGTCTTTCTAAAGACAGCCAAGTTCCATTGGCTAAGTTGGTAGTGTACATGAATTGAGAACATGGAATTGCCGGTCAAATCCCAGGCTCAGCCAATTTATATCCACAGATTGATGATAGTCATAATGACAGGACTCATTCCTCTGTCATCGCAGACAGTTGTTTCCACAATGCTTATGTGGGAAAGCAGTCAGTGTCTTCGACACAATTTTGTGCGAAGTACTCATAAAACAAAAAGAAATTCAGGAAAACAGGGATAGGTGCACTGGTCATAGAACTATAGCTTCAATTATGTTGAAAACATTGTGTTACACCTTATACAACAATCCATCTTTTCCTACACTCTTGTACAGTGATTACAGTTAGGATAAAACATGGGCCTACCTAGTCTCAAATCATACAACTTCAATACTTTTACCAAAAACAAATTACCTAAGCATTGCTGCTTTAACCAAAAAATAACTTACCTAGTTATTTTGAAGTTAATAACCATTATTCAAACTATTTTTCTGTAATTTTGGTACCGTTTTGCTGCACTTCTTATGTATTGTAATGTATTACAAATAAAAACATTGACACTAGATCTATTTCATCCTACATCTTCTGAAAAGAAAAGGAAAATAGTTACCGTTTCAACATCTTCAAATATAAGAGACAGTCTTGGATGTTTGCCTCTTCTACTTCTCCTCGTTTCTTGCATGACTTCTTCTACCTAATAATATATAAAATTTAATGACCTTTCATTAAAGTTTACAATATATTAACTAATGTAATTCATAGGAATACCGGATAACCCATTACCACACATGCAAATTTTAGACCTATCCAAATTGAAAGCATTTGCAGATGACAATTTCAGAGTGGCTCAAATGTTGCAATTTCACTTTGATAGGGAAGAAAACTTTGATGGAAAAGGAAAAAATGCTGGTCAACAGCATTTTCTCCTTTTCCAACAATGTTTTCAAAAGACTACTTTCTCAGGGGCCTTAAAAGTCAACATTGTGTTGAAAAGGGATAAATTGTCCCCTTGAGAAAACCTTTCCAAATAACTTGGAGACAGATTCTCTGAACAAATCGTCCAAACTAACTTAAATTTTGGAGATTTTGTTCCAATATTCAAAATTCATAATACAGCTGTGAAGTTATATTTGTATGATGCTATAACTTTTGGAATTTTTTTTTTCCTTCTTCGATGGTTTTTCAAATGACAGATTATCTTATTTCAAGTGTTACTTGATTACACGGTCATTGTTGATTTCAGAATAACAGTTTGTTAATCCTTCCTGTTGAAGTACACCAGTAACATAATTTTTATATTTATTTGTTAGGGGACGATTCATCCAGGGGACATCATCTGTAAGCCTATATACTTGTCATTATGACAGTAAGCATAAAAAAAGCAAAATACATCATAATTTTAAAAAATTCCTTTCATATATACCCAAAGGAAAAATACAGGTAGTTAAAATAGAGTTTTAACTACTGAAAACACAGTGTAAATCTGTATAGTATCGAATGATACAAAAAAATGTGTTGACAAAATATTCAGATTTACTCTGCACAGAATTTTTGCTTTTCACTGCTTGCACTACGTGACACAATACGTTACATGCTTCAGTAATTTTTCTTACCGTGTTGAGTACACAATGACCGACATAATAACCTGCCCAATTTTCATGATAATAGACAAAGCTGTTTAAAAGTTATTCCATATTATTTTACCCTGCGTTTCTTTTTCCTTTGGGTATAGTTACATAAAAGTATAAAATGTAAAGACGGACCACCCTTACACATATTCTCTCCTTAACTCATTAGCAAACAACAAAATTTTAGGTTTGTCCAAATTGAATACATTTTCAGATGATAAAATGAAAGTGACTGAAAAATTGTTTTGTGAAGGGTAGAAAACATTGTGGGAAAAGGAGAAAATGCTGGTTACCAGCATTTTTTCCATTTCCCACAATGTTTTCTTGAGGCTTCTTTCTCAGGGTCGTCAAAGGTAGGGATTGTGTGGTAATGGGTTAAAATTACAAATTTTAATGGTACTCGTAGCTCCACTAAATCTGTAAACGAAGGACAACTACGAGGCCATGATCCCACGTAAAAAAAAAATCGGTTTTTTTTCATTCATATCACACGTGTGTTGACAATGAATTTCATTTCCATAACAGACAAGCAAGATTCGATTATTAACATCGTGTAAACCCATATGATTTGAGATTGGGATTATATTCTGTATTACAAGCCGTTGGAAATTGGAGACGGGCCGTTCGAGAAAATCCCCGCACTTTCGATTTGCATTCTACGGCATTTCGACCGAATAAAATCTGCAGAAGTCTATCGATGGCCATGGTGCGTTTAACTATCATTAAACGCATACAGTTATCCCAGCGATATAAACTTAACATATGAAAAATAGAACGAAAATCCTACAATCACTTACTTCCGCGATACTTGATGCTGTTGTGTCCGCCATTGTTGTTGTTGTTGTTATAGGTGAAGGCAAAGTGTATTCCCCGGCCCTACCTGTCAAAATGGGTCACAATTCTCGGTCCTTGCGGCCCCCATGCTAAATCTTTTATTTTTCACCTTAATTCTTCCGTTGTGGTTAGGGTACATCATCGTAGTGCAGATAATATTTTACTTTTGTCCGTTGAGATATGGGGGTATATAACTGGTATTCGAAAATTATCCTTTTAGGCTAGACGTTTTAACTGAAAGGACCAAGTGCACATAGTTTCGCCAGTAACTGACAACTGCCCTTCTTCAATCATCGGAAGGAGAAACGAAATTATGTGGAAGACACTGTGTGCGATGGAAACCCCGTTTGCGATAATCTTTCCAACTGCAAACGGGTTTTCCATTGCACACAGCGTCTTCCACATACTTTCGTGTCTCCTTCCGCTGATTCAAGAAGGGCAGTTGTCAGTTCCTGGCGAAAGTATGTGCACTTGGTACTGGTTAACTGCTTAGGAGGTCTATGCTTGCCCAGGAATAGTGTGTTTAGGTTAGCTGACCGTCCCAACATGACATAAACTGTTGACTGGGACGTAAAACAACAAAACAAACAAACAAACTGAAAGAATGATGTGTTACCCAGTTTTATTTTTGTGCATGTGTTTATGGCTCTGAAAACAACCAATTTCACAATTTTATTTTACAACCATTCTTCGCCCCAAAACATACAAACTAAAAACAAATAAAGCAAATAAAATAAAAACAAGAGGGCCATGATGGCTCTGTATCGCTCCACTGGCTTTTTAACCCTTTACCACACAAATTGAAGTGTTCATGACCATGAAAAAGAGGGCCTTCAAAAATAATAAACACCATCAGGCAATACAAGCACATTAATTCATTGGCATGAATGGAAAAATCCTTGGAAAAAATAGCTGAATGATAGAAACCTTACTCTGAATTTATCATTTACCTCATGTGAGCATAACTATTAGCATCAAAATGAATCATACTCCTTGAAAACAGAATATTTTCTATCCAAAAACTTAATGTCTAGCACCAATCATGTATCAATGCAGTTTGATAATCAAGGGATGTAAGTAGTACTAAACTTTATCGTTTATTAAAATAGTTATTTCTCTTGATTAATGTTTAAATTGAAGTGACTGAACTTTCAAGCCCATGTTAAACTTGTGATCCCTGGAATGGAGCCAATTTTGACCCCAGACCTACAATATGAAAATAGAATGTGTGGTTATAAACAAGAAGATTTTTCAATCTTGCCAAATAAAAAGCCCTGCAAAACAAGTTTGCTCAATAAAATGCCCTCTAAAATATGTGACCCATGAGACAGGTTTATCAAGTTTTCACTATAAAAGCCAATGTAAAACTTGTGACCCCTGGGGTGGGGTCAAACTTGACCCCCCAAAGTTAAAATTTTGGCCCTCTTGGTAGAGGCCCGTAAGATACAGCTACACACAAAATTTGGTAGCCCTAAACCTTATGGCTATGTACGAGTACATTGTAAAAGTTTCCCTATATAAGCCCATGTAAAACTTGTGACCCCCTGGCACAGGGCTAAATTTGACCCCAGGGCTATAATTTGGGCACCCTTTGGTAGAGACCCCCTAGATAAAGCTACATGCAAAATTTGATAGCCCTAGCCCTTATAGCTAGGTGCGAGAAGATTTTGGAAGTTTTTCCTATATAAGCCCATGTAAAATTTGTTACCCCCGGGGCGGGGCCAAATTTGACCCCTGGGCTATTATTTGGACACTTTTGTAGAGGTCCACTAGATAAAGCTACATGCCACATTTGGTTGCCCTAGGCCCTATGGCTAGGTGGAAGAAGAATTTTAAAATTCTCCCCATATAAGCCCATGTAAAACTTGTTACCCCCCGCGTGGGGCCAATTTTGACCTCACGGCTATAATTTGGACACTGTTGGTAGAGGTCCACTAGATAAAACTACATGCCAAATTTGGTAGCACTAGGCCCTATGCCTAGGTAAAAGAGGATTTTTAAATTGCTCCCTAAATAAGCCCATGTAAAACTTGTGACCCCCAGGGCGGGGCCAATTTTGACCCCAGGGCTATAATTTGAAGAAACTTGGTAGAGGTCCACTAGATAAAGCTACATGCAAAATTTGGTAGCCCTAGGCCTTACATTTTCAGACAATAAGATTTTCAAATATTTTCAAAATTTTTCACTTTTGTTGCCATGGCAACCACAGTTTTTGAAGGAATTAAATTCTTTCAACAAATTCTGAAGAGGACCATGACAGGATCATTTCTGTGAAGTTTCAACAAAATTGGATGGGTAGTTTCAGAGAAGAAGATGTTTAAAGAAAAAGTTAACGCACGGACTGACGGACGGACACACGACGGACAATGGGCCATGACATAAGCCCGCTGGACTTCGGCCAGTGTAGCTAATAAGAAATCTAGAAATAAAATTCAACATTAATGACTTAAAACAGTTGTCTACTTGACTAGTCCTCCGTTAAATCTTCAAGATTTACTCAATATTTAAGCTGTCACTCTTTAACAGTTAGAAAACAAGTGCCGTCAGAGACGGGTTATGCTCCCCGAACAAGTGCTTGTCATGAAATATATGAAATTTATAAAAATTCACTTCTTTTTATCCTTAAAGGACCTGTTCATACCCTCCCAAAAATTGAAGTGAAAAGGCAATTACTATCTTAGAGATAGCCTACACAAACTTGTAGATTACAATAAGCCCACTAAGCCCCCTTTAAGCCCCCTTTTCCCGTAAGACAATATTGCATCATTTAAATAAATACAACAGGTTTGTGGTTTGTGGCATTTTTGAATATTAATTAAAAATTCAAAATTTCATAAAATTTTGAGCAGTCATGTAGTAATTATTACATAAAACGATTTTTTACATGAAGCCCCCTTTTTCAGTGACGCAGCCTGAAATTGAGAAACCGGAAGAGAGATAACTGGGCAATGTTCCAACAAGTTCAGATTTGAAATTTCACAAAGTTTTGAGCAACAATATAGAAGATACTAGAGAAAAACATTTTTTTCCATGAAGTCCCCTTTTTCAGTGATGCAGCCTCAAATTCAGAAACCAGGAAAGAGCTATTTGCGCATTAATAATTCATAGATTGAAAGTAAGAAGGGCACATGTTGAAACTTGTAAAACAAGATAAAACCATTAAGCTTCATGAAATTTTGACAAAAAATGAACAAGATATTACTTAAAAGTGCAACTTTGCATTAAGGCCCCTTTTTCCTTGGCATTTTACAAGAAACCCCCTTTTTCCATGATAGTGGGTGAAATTGATAAACACATAGATAAAGAAACAAGAGCACATGTCAAAAATTTCGAAAACCAATATAACCATGAAGTTTAATGAAATTTTGACAAAATCTGAATCAGACATTAGTAAAAATTGGTATTTTGCAAGAAACCCCCTTTTTCCATGCCAGAGCGTCAACTTAAAAAAAGGGTAGATTAAAAATATTAAGGACACATACCGAAACTTTCCATAAACAATATAACCATGAAGTTTCATGATATTCTGACAAAAGCTGAATGCAATATTAGTAAAAATTGCAATTTTGCATTAAGCCCCTTTTTTCCATGACACGGGGTCAAATTGAAAAACGGGGAAAAATATATCGGCACCTTACCCTAAGGAGTTCAAATATGAAGTTTTATTGAATTTGGTCCATGGGTTATGGAGAAATGGCTTCGGACTGACAGACGGACAGATGGACAGACAGACAAAGCAGCAACTATATGCTAACCCTACACCCTTCGGGGAGCATAAAAATAGCATGTTCACCTTATCATTAAATCTTTAACATTTAAACTGTCACTCTTTAACAGAAATAAACAAGAGAACCATGATGGTCCTATATCGCTCACCCGAGTACTTAGCAGCAAAGGTCTACAACAAAGACTATAATTACCAAATATGGAGGTTCAAGGGCTAATAATGATGAAACAAGAGCGGCAAATTGTTGCAAGATATGCAATCCCACCACCAGTTGTGAAGGAGGTATAATAGTTGCAAAGGGCTGGCAATGCAACAGACAATTTGACTTGAGACTTCAAAATTCCACTCTGTACAAGCAAACAATACTATTAAAATAAAGATCAAAGTGGAATTACTCAATATCCATGCTAGGTAGAGTTATTGTTCTTGAACCTAGTACTCATTAATATCACAACAATCATGCATACCAAGTTTGAAGTCGTTCCGACTTGAGATGACAAAGTTATATTCCAAACAAGCATTCAATGCAGACTCATGTGAGATTTTATTGAGACAGACATTCTAACCAATTTTCAATTCAGCTTAGCAAGAAATGTGGTCTCAAGAGTGCTCACAAGAAGACTTTTAAAGATTTCCCTCTTTATCTCTATGTGATATCTGAGACCAACAACATAGGGCTAACTTTCACACAAGGACCATAATTTGAAGTATTTTGGTAGAGGGCCACTAGATGATGCTACATGCCAAATATGAAAGCTCTAGCCCTTATGGTTTGGGAGAAGAAGATTTTCTAAGATTTCCTTCTTTATAGCTATGTGAAATCAGAGAACCTACAACATAGGGCCATAATTCGAGTTATGTTGGTACAAAGCCACTAGATGATGATATATGCCAAATATGAAAACTCTGGCCATTACAGTTTGGGACAAGAAAAATTTCTAAGATTTCCTTCTTTATCGCTATAAGATCCGGAACCCACAACATAGGGCAAATTCTTTACATCAGGGACATAATTTGAAGAAAATTGGTAGACGGCCACTAGATGATGCTACATGCCAAATATGAAAGCTCTGGCCTTTACCATTTGGACAAGAAGGTTTTTAATATTTCCTTCCTTGTCTCTATGTGAAATCCAAGACCAACAACATAGGTTTAATTTTCACATCAGGGCCATAATTTGAAGTATTTTGGTAGAGGGTCACTAGATGATGCTGCATGCCAAATGTGAAAGCTCTAGCCCTTACGGTTCGGGACAAGAACATTTTCTAAGATTTCCTTCTTTATCTCTTTGTGAAATCCGAGACCCCACAACATAGGGCCAATTTCCGCACAAAGGCAATACATTTAAGTATTTCAGTAGAGGGCCACTAGATGATGCTACTTGCCAAATATGAGAGCTCTAACCCTTACAGTTTGGGAGAAGAAGATTTTCTAAGATTTCCTTCTTTATCTCTATGTGAAATCTGAGAACCCACAACATAGGGCTAATTTCAACACTAGAGCCATAATTTGAAGAATTTTGGTAGAGGGCCATTAGATGATGCTACATGCCAAATATGAAAGCTCTAGCCCTTACAGCTTTGGACAAGAAGATTTTAAAGCTTTTTCACTCGGTTGCCATGGCAACCAGAGTTCTTAATGGAATTCAAATCTTTGAAGTATTTTGAAAGTGCATCACCTAGGGATCATTTCTGTGACGTTTGACTGAAATCTGATTGTTAGTGTAGGAGGACAATATTTCTTTGTAATTGTGAACGGACGGACAGACAGACGGACGGACGGACAGACGGACGACGGGCATTGATCGATCACAATAGCTCATCTTGAGCACTTCGTGCTCAGGTGAGCTAAAAACAATGGATTTCAACATTAATTACTTTAACCCTTTACCAAACAATCCCTGGTTTTTACGACCCTTAGATAGAAGCCTCTGGAAAACATTGTGGGAAAAGGAGACAATGCTGGTAACCAGCATTGTCTCCTTTTTCCACAACGTTTTCTGCCCTGCTTGAAACAAATTTCAATTATTGAGTTACATTTATTTTGTCGTCTGCAAGTGCTTTCAATTTGGATGAGTCTAAAATTTTGTTGTTTGGGAAAGGGTTAAAGCAGTTCTCTACTTGACTAGTCCACCGTTAAATCTTCAAGATTTAAACTGTAACTCTTTAACCCTTTACCACACAGCAGAATTTCAGACAGGTCTTCATTCATGGAATTCACAGGGGACATTTCACATGTTTTTAAATTCATAACACTTGTTCTGGAACAGGTAAAAACATTGTGGGAAAAGGAGAAAATGCTGGTTACCAGCATTTTCTCCTTTTCCCACAATGCTTTCAAAATGCCATTTTCTGAAGGTCGTTAAAAGTAGGGATTGTATGGTAAAGGGTTAACTCTTTACCACAACATCCCGAGTTTTAACGACCCTAGGGAAGAAGACCTTTGAAAACATTGTCAGAAAAGGAGAAAATGCTGGTAACCAGCATTTTCTCCTTTTCCCACAATGTTTTCTACCCTATCACATACAGAAATCGTCTGTTTAGCTACATTCAATATGTTGTCTGCAAATGCTTTGAATTTGGTTTAGGCCTGATTTTTGTCGTTTGGTAAAGACTTAACAGTAAGAAAAAAAAAATTGCTTTGTAACTTTACAAAGCAAAGTGACTGCTACACAAACACATCAAGCACATATGCTTAATCACTCCTTAGTGTATTCATCTACAAACTGAGTCATTGCTTGTTCAGCCAACTTCTTCTTCTGCTTGTTCTTGGCCTTACCCTTCAGGTAATCAAAGAAACCATTCTTCGCCCCAACAGGTACAAAAGTCTCCTCCCACATCCCATCGCGTACACCGTCTTGGATTAGCTGCTCGATTGCACATCGTCTACCTGAAGCAATAATATTTTATGGAAAAGATCTGAACACAATCCATATTTAAAACATACAGGGTGTTTCATAATATCTGTCAAAGTTTTACCTTTTAATTTATTTCTTTCAAGCTTAAAATTTAGACACGTCATTTACAGTGCCGGAGAGAGCTAAGATATAGGTTTTGTTTAATAAATTTCGTGAAATACATTGACGTCATAACATCATATATGACGTCATGAATATTTGCGTATTTTCCACGTTGACGTTCTAAAGAGACATTGGTGCTGAAGCAATTAAGCACTACTTTAATAGATCCAGTCTATTGAAATCATTTGGTAAGTCTGAACAACCTTCTACTATACTTTTGCTAAGTTCGAATATTCTAATAATCATTTCGGTATTGGATTTGCATGGTTTTAACTGTTTTCGTAGCAGACCAATTCTCAAATACAGCTAACATGCTTCAGCAGTCAGTTCCTTGGAAAGCGTCATCTTGGAAAATAAGCAAATATATATGATGTCATTTTTTACATTATGACGTCAATGTCTTTTATGTAATTTCCAGTATATAAAACTTAGCGCTGTATAAGGCTTGTCTAGATGTTAAAAGGAAAAGAAGTTAATTTAAACTGAAACTATGACATATATTATGAATCACTCTGGATAGAATTAATAACCAAATACTAAAAATGATTATCGAAACATACACGGACGAACGATGGACGGAAGGTAAGCTGAAAAAAAGCCTTATTAGCACAAACTAAATCCACAGCCCTAAATGTTTTGCTTGTTTGTTTGTGTGTTTGTTTTGTTGCTTACGTCCCAGTCAACAGCTATGGTCATGTCAGGACGTTACCTCCATTGTATGTTACTTCTACCCAACATTGGGATGTCATGACATGAAAAATATGCTTTCAAATATAACCACCCAATTAAACAACTAGAGTTTATATGTATGGATGGTTTGACTAGATCACTTTTCCTGGGCAGGCTCAGACGTTCTAACAGGTTAGCCAGTAACTAGGTGATCGGTCAGTCGGTTATAAGCTTTTCCTGGAGGCACAAGCAGCCCATCTATATTTCTCACGGATCGAATGGGCTGGAACCCGAATTCCCACCCTGCAACCCTTCAGCCCTCTATGTGTTACAGACTTACACGCTACCCTATAACCTATCTTCCATTTTTTGAAATCACTAATTGTACCTATTATAAACGCGATAAAGATAGGAAAAGTGTCTTACTTGTATAACCATCTCTCTTTTCTAGGAAGAACATCTGGAAGTATGCATACTGCAGTGCAGACAAATTTCCACATAGGCTCATATCATCTGGATAGTGTTTTCTCAGAATCTCCTTGAGTTTAGGGTTTTGCACTTCCTCTAACGTAGCTGCGACACTGCGATGTGGTAATGGGGTTGATGTTCTTCCTGACTTTGGATAAAAATTGTACCCCTGAAATAGCCTTTTACTAGTCCCAGTAAACTCATCAGATTCACGTTTCTTAAACAAGGAACTAGACCCTCCTTCCTTAGACAGGGAACTAGACTGTCCTTCCTGTAAGGTCGACGTCTTAAAAGACTCAAACTCCTCCTTCAGTGAACCCAAACTTTCATTCATGGTTTCCAGTTCTTGCTTTATTCGCATCTCCCTTAGAGTATTCATAGTGAACTCTTTCAAAGCATCAAACTTGCAGGTCATACGCATCTCTAGCTCTTCCATACTCTCCTCTAGGTCTTCCATTGACGTAGCCTGAATGAAATAAATGTAGATTTCACTATAAAAACCCTTGGCAATAATTTCGACCCTAGGGCTATGATTTACACGCTCTTGATGAAGGCCAACGACCGTCGTGCAAATACCGGACCTAATCGGCACGACACATCTGTCGTGCCGATACACATTCCTTATCCGCACGACCGTCGTGCCAATATGGGACCTTATCGCACGACCGTCGTGCCGATAGACACTTCCTATTTAACCCTTTCCCAAACAATCCCTGGTTTTTACGACCCTGAGAAAGAACCCTTTTGAAAACTTTGTGGGAAAAGGAGAAAACGCTGGTAACCAGCATTTTCTCCATTTCCCACAATGTTTTCTATCCCACCGAAATCAAATTTCAAGTTTTGAGTAACGTTCATTTTGTCGTCTGCAAGTGCTTTCAATTTGGACCAGTGTGTAGAAGCACTGAAAAAATTTGAATTTCTAATATGGTTACATGATATTTACTTAAATTTTCAAACTTGTTAGTTTGTGTAGTATCAAATTACTCCACCCACCCCTTTTACAATGTTACCAACGTAGTACCAAATATGTGTAAAAACAAGTTTTAGTCATGATAACTCTACTAGATGATTCAGTTTTAGTCTGATTTAAACTGAAAGCATTAAATTTGCAGACAACAAATTAACTCAAATCAGAGCTCCAGATAGAGGGAGGGGTTTCTATTTCACAATTCAAACTATTGATTACACTGAACCCTCAGTTTGGGGTATATACTCATAAGAATCGTCTCATCAAGACAATTCTAATGAGTACCCACAACATAGGGTTTGGAAGAGAAATAATGGATTTAGAATACAATCACCTGGAGCTCTGTATTTAAATGATGCTATTTTAGTCTGGAAGGGTAAAAACATTGTAAGGAAAGAAGAAAAGCTGATTTATATCCGAATTTTGCTTGTCAAATTAGAAATAGCAATCTCATAACATTGGCAAACAGGTTGGCAAAAAGCCGGTCAATATGAGTATTGACCGGGCCGGCGGTTTTAACCGGTTAAAACCGGTCAATAGTGGTCAATACTGGTCGATTGGTGGTCAATTGAAGTGGTTAATTGGGTCGATTGAATCACTGACTTTGATACCTGTCCTGTTTCTAAGCTAGTTTTAAAAGCTCTCCTAAATCCTGTACTGAAGATATATTACATATTATCATCAGTATCATAGTTTTTATCAGGAAGGTGCCTTTTTTTTTTATTTGATCATAATTCAAAAGACATTACTGCTTGTCAACTGAATAGGTTGTTTGGATTGACCTTCCTCTTTGAACTTACATGCAGGTCATTTCTTTTCAACCAAAGAACTTTAAAAGTTTTATTTATCATCATTCCTTATAGGTTAGATATCTATAGTATTGCATCTTTTCTCTTCCCCACTACCACCACAAATTTTATACACTTAGGTTTAAGATTATTTAAAAGTTCATAGATAGCATTAAAAAGCAGCTAATTTGAAACTTTCATGTAAAATTGAAGAAAAAAGTGTCACTCATGTGTAAACCATTGTGAAATTTACCTATCACTAATCTATAGGCATATTAACCCATTACCACACAATCCCTACTTTTGACGCCCTTGAGAAAGAAGCCTTTTGAAAACACTGTATGAA
The DNA here is from genome assembly GCA_943736015.1 of Tridacna crocea. Taxonomy (NCBI): domain Eukaryota; kingdom Metazoa; phylum Mollusca; class Bivalvia; order Cardiida; family Cardiidae; genus Tridacna; species Tridacna crocea. Next base: position 65,730,593 of record OX031061.1, on the reverse strand, counting down.
AAAGGAGAAAATGCTGGTAACCAGCATTTTCTCCTTTTCCCACAGTGTTTTCTGCCCTTTCCAGAACAAATTTCAATTTCTTCAGTCACCTTTATTTTGTCGTCTACAAATGCTTTCAATTTTAATCAGTCTAAAATTTCATCGTGTGGTAATGAGTTAAGTACCCATAGACAGGCTGTGACTGATTAACTAAACAATAGTTACTATACATTAATGTCTGAAGCATATTCAAGTGTCTACCTACACCTTTACATTGTTGTCAAAACAATGTTGTAAAAAGGTGTAAAAGTTGCCCCTTCTATTCCCAATGGGTGTGGCTTAAATTACAAAAAGGACCAATCATGTATCCCTATTTGGGGTAGAATACTTGACACCAGGCCTTATTCCCAAAGTGTGAAATACTGACTTATATGCAATCAAGTCAATATCTTATCATGCAGTTATTTAGGGTGTCAAAAATGAAACCTAAAGACCTTATTAGGAACTTGTATAGGGTTTTGGAAAACCAGCAAAAGCCAGCTGATAAGTAGCCTTGGCAGGGACAAAACATTCTTTCCAGTAAAGTCAACTCTCATATTGGTGAATTCAACCAACATTGGAACCATAATAGGGAAAAAAAATCACAATAGATATCCACCTAAAATGCATCTGACCAGTAAAATTTCCAAATGACCACTACAAATATCCAATCGACCAGTATTGACCAGTATTGACCACTTTGGGAGTATTGACCGGGGCGGTTTTAACCGGTTAAAACCGCCGGTTAAAACCACCCCTGGTTTCGACCGCCCAACCTTGCATAACAATAAATACTACTTATCACCACTGAAATCCGAAACAAGCCTTTAGCAGAAAAGTAACTTGTAACACATTAAGCATTTCCCTCATCAAAGCTCATTTTTACACATTGGAAGAGGGTAGCTTTAGAAATCATTCATTGTTGAAAATGGATAGTGTTTGAACTGTGCAATTTCCATGTTTTTTACCTAAGCCACAATTTCTCGAGTTTGAATCCATGAAATTTCTGTCTAAAACCATTTTCTTTCTTTTAACCCTTTCACAAAGAAGCTCGTTTTCAAGTGTCTGCAGAATAAGTCTTTTGAAAACACTGTGGGAAAAGGGAAAATTGCTCATAACAGGCAATTTCGCCTTGTCCCACAGTGTTTTCTTACCATATGGAGAACTTTCTGCCATTCTAATCAAATTTGAAATTTTCGTCTGCAAGCTCTTTCAGTTTGGAAGAGTCTAAAATTTGTTGTTTGAGAAAGGGTTAACAAGATCTTTTGTAAATGTACAACCACAATCATCTTATAATACACTGGTACACACTATGGGCGATAGTAAATAAGTATTCACTATAATTAGTATGAAGAAGATGGGGTACGAAGCATATCAATACTTTTTGGTATAATATTCCTTAAGATCGAATGCATTTTATGACTGCATGCATCCAATCATTTAGAAAAATCATTATCTGATTTTAAATACCAATGTCAGTTGCATTAAACTTTGCAATATCCTTCAGGCTGCCCCTACTTTCTGTTTCATCGCTAGCCGACGACAAAATCAAAATGGCTGACCATGTCAAATTACCTCCCCTGGAGGAAAACAATCTTCCTTTCGTGGGCATTATGTTCCTTTCGCGAAAGGAAGCGAAAGGAAGTTCATTTCGCTGTTTAGCTATACCCGCTGTGAGAATAGGAGCTAAATTTTGATTTATGACGAGTAAAAAGGGAGGCTAAGTGGTTGAATTTTGGTAAAACAAAGATCCAACTTTCATCAAATCACAAATTTTTCAGCGCATATTGTCTTTTTCGACAAAAACGAGAAATGCCTATTTTTGTTTTGCAATTTTTCCCACGATAAATACCATACAACAGCTGTAAACGGTCAGATACGCAAATTTCAGGATTAGCTCTGCTCATTTATGCAATTTTTTAATTTTAAAAGGCTCTATAGTCTTCGTATAAACGCGTAAGAAATGGGCTATATTTTCGGGTCAGCTTTTTCGAGCAACTCCGATTGCGCAATAATTTAGTCTGCAAATGCACGGTTGTTGCTAGAGCAAGGTACCCTATTATCGACATGTTAAGCACTCCAACGTGAATTTCGGCACACAATACGTTTTTCCGATCGGAAAACAACCTTGTTTATAAAGCAAGATTTCATTGGATATTTCATGCCATGACAAGGTTCATATGAAGAAAACTCATCCAATGAAATGCCTTGAAACAGCTACACTCAATTTTGTGGAATTCAAAAAAGGTTCCTATCATCGACACCATTCAACTCCTATTGACACCCACAAGAATCCATTACAAAACAGTTTAACCCCTTTCCATCATCATTTATTTCATGATTTTGTAGCCTACAAATGCTTTCAAGTCAGTCTAGTCCAAAATTTTGCCGTCAGGTAAAGAGCTAGATCAGTAATTTACGTTAATTCCAAAACAAAGTTCAATTGTATTTAAACAGCCGTTCTACCTCATTGAAACATCTTTTAACAAAAATGTTACCTGCCAGGACCCTGTTTAATTAATATAATTACGTACAAATTTGCGCAACTACAGTCTGGCGACACATTTCTGTCACAAGATACGAGACAACTATCATGCTTAGCCTACTTTTGAAAACTATTGTGACAAATCAAAGTTTCCTGAAAGTTTGAGCTACATAAGATGAATAGATACAATTTCCAGGAAACTTTGATTTGCCGCAATAGTTTTTCTTAAATAATCATGATAGTTATCTCCTGACGCTGCTCAGATTGATACCAGAGCTATGATATGCTTACATAAAACTTAGACAAATTTTGTTCGTAACTACCGTAGTAAAATTAGGCCTAGCTGAAGCGAGGTAATACTTTACACTTTTGATGGGAAGAAATCTCCACTGATACTCAAATCAGTGACACATTGGACAGACAAATTCACATGTTTCCCTTTCATCCTCATATGGTAGCTCGTATTCTGAGCGATGTGGGCACATGAAACGCCACCGTGTATCGCATATTTCACATATAACCCAACAGGATGGATGCCGGTCACCCTTGCACCATACTGGACACATGTCACAGAGGGGTGTCGATAATAGGAAAGTGATGTTAACACCATAACCTATTATCAACACCCTCAATATTTGCCAAACAGAGCGTGGTTATAACTTAAAACAAGTGGACAGAGGTATACTAGGACATTTGCATCCGAAAAAATTCAATAATGCATGTTTTACAGCTTGATTTACAACATAGTGTACCTATAAAAAAATCATGTCACCTTAGCCACGTCTGTAAGAACGCCGACAAAAACGCAAAATTTTTCTTTTCCTGTTTATACACATTCCAAAATGGCACCGACGAAGTAAAACATGTGTGACATCATTATTAAACTTCCCGATGTAATTAGATGACATAATAATCATATCGTATGTAAACAGAGAAAGGCTGCAGTGTCGATGATAGGAGAGGGTCGAAGTTAGGAGACATTGCTCTAGTAAAGAGTTAAATAAGTAATTGCTCAACTCACCATAACTTGAAGTCTTCCTTCTTTCACCAAACTGATATCTACAAATAGTTCACTTGACAATCCGATAATGAGAATCCAACACGTGATAATATTTAGTGACATTACAAAGCTGACAGTATCTATAAAAGATCTGGCATAATAACGTCCCGCCATAACTTGCGAAAACCCATAATTAAATTCAGGCAAAGTGTATTTCCCGGCCCTACCTGTCAAAATGGGTCATAATTCCCGGCCCTTGCGGCCCCCATGCTAAATCTTTTATTTTTCGTTGTATTATGCTCAGAAGAGTATTAAAATGAAGCCTAGATTTCAGACTTTTATATGATGTGAAATACAATATGGTCATTGCAAAACTTTTTGAAATATTGTCAATCAAAAGGGGGTAAGATTTTCATATTTCCTTCCAGGTATTTGGTGAATTACACAAATCCGGCCCCTATGCTAAATCTTTTCTTTTTCATTGTATTGTGCTCTAAATAGTATTAAATTGAAGCCTAGATTTCAGACTTTCATATATGTGAAAATTTTTATTTCTAATATAGGGCCCGGATAGGTTGTTGGATTCACACACAGAAATACAAAATTTAAAATTATAAAGTTAAAAATCTAAGAAACCCATAATGCATGAGTCAATTTTTTATTTTCTTAATATCATTCAATACCTTAGACATAATTAGACATTTCTTTTTTTTTTCTCAAAATTTATTCAGTTCCGTATGTAAACAATTTCACAGTTTGCAAAGGTTAAAGCAATAGGCTGAATTTTATTTTGAGTACAGTATAAGAGAGTTTGATTAGGATGTAGGAAATGATAATTGTTTTTCACTGCTAAAGGGTTTTTGTTTCTGTTAGAGGAAAAGGGTGATAAATTGGTTCATGTTATCACATTGCAAATAGTGCAGGAAAAGTGGATATCGATTTCATTTAACATTGAATAATAAGCTTTATTATGTACTGGTAATTTTTGGCATGAATATACATATATTTCATACAGATTAAAGGATTAAAAAACGACACGCATCAGAAAAAAATTTCATAACATGGTTCCAGATATGATATTCATCCGCCTAGTCTAAAATTTTGTCATTTGGTACAGAGTTAATCAACCTAATGTTTTTTCCTTGTAACTTTCTCATAGCTGGTATTTACATTTGCTGCGTTAGATAATTTTGACATCGCACTTGAACTTCAGTCTTGTGCAATATCAAGTTCTCATTTGCAGCTTGAATTAAATAGAAGCACCAGAACATTTAAAGCAACATAATATTACATATGATTCTAATCATTGTTGTTTTTTTTTCAGGGTGCTATCCAGCTGAATGACTTGAAAGTGGACTACCATACAACATACGAACATCACAGTGTAAATGTAGTATTATATAGGACAAATTAACAGATATTTCTTTACATCAGAATGTAATTGTGTACATCAGGCTTTTTGGAAAGGACAATTTTGGTACTGTATTACCAGAAACATACTTTGTTGGTATTTTGCAGTTACAAAGAGCGAATGTTTAGATCATTTATCAGACAGTAGTTGACATGCTTTGGAAAAACGGGATTTATTTAACCCTTTACTCCATAGATACTCATTTCTACCCATTGCTTGTAGGATACTTTGGAAAACATTGTGGCAAATGGTGAAATTGCTCATCACGAGCAATTTCACATTTTGCCTTAATGTTTTCTACACTATCAAAAAGGTGTCATATACACATAAGAAATGGCTTCATCCTTGCTGTTATTTAGGGTCAATTAGAGATACCACAAAAATGCCTTATGGGGTTAAGGGTTAAAAGGCCTTTGTGGAACTAGCACGGTTGGGAATGAGTCTGATGTCGTCACTATATTTAAAGAGTCTGCTCCAGGTGTTCTTACTACCCACTGCCCATAGGTTAGCCTTAAGTTGTTGTGCTGGAACAGATTCTACCCCACATCTAGTAACAATTCATGACATACTGAAATCAGTATATAATTACTTCCATTACTCTCCACAAAAATTGCTCTGCCAGGTAAAATGTACAAAAGGACAGATGTGAACTACTCAGAAGTTACTCCCCTTTTAAAGTCAACCATTGATAAGTTGAAAAGTTTAAGAGACAAGGGAAATAGGGAGATTTTGGTCTGGTTACCTTCCAGTTTAAGGGTCACACAATTAGAGATAATGTTCAGCAGAGAACAGTCAATCAGTGTAACTTGGGTGATATATAGTTTTAAGGAGTGCTTCTGCAATAATGCTGATGTATTTTCCTGACCTCCCTCAGCAACAATTCTGTTACCAAACAAGTTGAGGGAGATACTAAACAGGTCTCCGAGTATTTGAGAAAGATAGGATTTTAAGGTTTTAGGTACAAACTAAACAGTTTTGTTTCCTTCTACCGGGAAGCACATCATTCTGGTAACAAGTACCTTTTGTCATTTAACTGTATTGTCTTGTTTTAATTTGGCAATTAGAAACAATATTTTGCCTGCTTCAGCTGAGGCATCTGAGGGATTTTGGTCATTTCAGTTTCGACTACTAACCACGACAGGGGATATGGTCGCCATAACCTCATTAATTTAAGGCATAGCATGTCAACAACCACTTTAAACAATCTTATGCCAATGGGGATTCATGGACCAGAACAGGGGAAAAAAGGGGATTTTAAAACAGCTCTTGCACTTTTGGCAAAGCAGAAATCTAGGCATCTGTTGAAATGCTTAACCAAATTGTACTAGCTGAAAACATATTTTCAGCCTTCACTAGAAGCAAGTTTTGTACAATTAGATATTTCACCAAAACAAGGTAAATGGCCGAACATGGTAAATGGCCAGCACTGCACTTTGTATTTTATATTTGACTTTGTTCACAAGTGAAAAACAATTTAGTGTAAAATGTCAAATTAAAGATACGGATTTCAGTTTTGTTGTATATCTTTTGTTACTTATTCACCTTTTTCCCTTATCATTATGAAATGATTAATATGAAATGATACTATGTAAGGAAACATTGTGATTAGACAGGCAATTGTTTTGAAGACAAAAGCATGATTTTACACATTGTTTTTTGGATCAAACAGGACTGCAATTGAATGTTATTAATCTTTACCAAAAGAAAAAATCTTAGGTCCAAATTGGACACATTTGTACACAACATGAAATTCAGCTGAAATAATGGTAATTGTCTGCATGAAAGTGCAGAAAATGTAGTTGTGGGAACAGGGAAAATGCTGGTTACCAGCATTTTCTCCTTTTCCCACAACTAGGTCATGGTTTTCCCTTGGAAACAAAAATAAGTGGTCACAGTGATCCCCTAGTAAAACAAATTATGAGGATAATTTTTTTATTTGTGGGGGTCACAACAGAATGTAATTTTCTTTTACAAAATCTACTTTTTGTGTGTGTGTGTGTGTTTTTTTATCTCACCTGAGCAGAATGTGCTCATGGTGAGCTTTTGTGATCGCCAATTGTCCGTCGTGCGTTGTCCACAACTTCTTTAAACATCTCCTCCTAAACCACAGGGCCAATCTTTATGAAACTTGGCAGGGATGTTCCTTGGTTTCAGCTCTACCAAAGTTGTTCAAGAGATTGAATTCCAGCCATAATTCTGGCTGCCATGGCAACCAAAAGGAAAGAAATAACAAAATCTTTGCAAATCTTCTTCTCTGAAACTAGAAGGCGTAGAGCTTTGATATTTGGTATGTATATTTGGTAGTGTACCTCTACCAAGATTGTGCATATGATGCCCCTGGAGTCAAAACTCGCCCCACCCCGGGGGTCACAAGTTTGAAACATAGGAACAAAGAAGGAAAACTTTAAAATTCTTCTTCTCTGAAACTAGAAGGCGCAGAGCTTTGATATTTGGTATGTAGCATCTGGTATTGGACCTCTACCAAGATTGTTCATATGATGCCCCTGGAGTCAAAACTTGCCCCGCCCCGAGGGTCACAAGTTTGTATTATAGGAACAAAGAAGAAAAACTTTAAAATTCTTCTTCTCTGAAACTAGGAGGTGCAGAGCTTTGATATTTGGTATGTAGCATCTCCTAGTGGACCTTTACCAAGATTGTTCATATGATGTCCCTGGGGTCAAAACTTGCCCTGCCCCAGGGGTCACAAGTTCGAAACATAGCAACAAAGAAGGAAAACTTTAAAATTCTACTTCTCTGAAACTAGAAGGCGTACAGCTTTGATATTTTGTAAGTAGCATCTACTAGTGGACCTATACCAAGTGTTTTCTTAGGATGCCCCTGGGGTCAAAACTGTCCATGCCCAGGGGACACAAGTTTGATATTACAGCTTGGTACTCAGGTGAGCGATATAGGACCTTCATGGTCCTCTTGTTTTTTAGGTGTGTTTTCTGTGCCATCGAACAAGGGAGCTTAATGTATAATTTCATCATGGACCAATAACAAAAAGGCCACATGTACATGCAAAACACAATACCTCTTATACGTTTGTATCAAAAAAGGTCTTTTTCGGCGGGTGATATCATTTCAATGAAATTGCTCGTTATTATGGTTATTATACCTTACGCGAAAATCCCTATTCAAATACATTGAAAATTTATGACTGTATAAATGAAGATTATGAATAATTTTCTTATTTCTGCTGAAAGTATACTTTGTGGGTACTAGTTATAACCGTCTCGTCGAGGCAGTTCTAACGAGTACCCACAAGGTATGTTTAAAGCAGATATAAGATAAATAATAAATACCTAACCCGAACCCCAGTTTCACTATATAAAAGTGGGCTATGAGAGGGTATAAATCACACAGACATGTTAGAATGATGATGATTGTGCCAGCAGCAGTACCGCATGTGTTATTTTTTGCTAAAAAATAGGTATTGTAGGTATACGTTAGAACTGCCTCATTGATGTGGTTATAAAGATTACCTAACAATTTCATGTTATAGAGCAAAAAAGTAACGTATGCCCCTGTACACCCTAGTCTTATTGGCTTTATTTTCTTCAAAAGCATACATCAACGATTTACACATTTTCAAGGCAATACAATCATCACGCAAAAACATAAAACAATATATCAGTTGAAATGATAGCTTCCTTAACCCATTACCACACAATCCCTACTTTTGACGCCAAGAGAAAAAAGCCTTCAGAAAACATAATAGGACAAGCAGAAAATGCTGGTAACCTACATTTTCTCCTTTTTCCCACAATGTTTTCTACCCTTCACAAAACAAATTTCACATTTTCAGTCACTTCTACTTTGTCGTCTGCAAATGCTTTCAATTTGGACCAGTCTTAAATATTGTCGTTTGGTAATGGGTTCAATCTCAACATCAAATTACAATCACTACTAAAATTAACGGGTTCTTCACATCATGTACCAAGATTAGTATAAGTTTACTTTTTCACATTCACTTCTTCCTCATAGTATAGTTACAGCTTAAATATAACTGACACCAATGTTCCAAGCTCAACATATTTGAGGATATTAAATCAGAGCCCTTTTGACTAGTACAACGTGAAATCTTCAAGTTTCAAATTGTCACTCTTTTACAGTCCGAAAATCTTTCACTGAGCATTAAGTCTCTGCAGCTTTTTGCAAAATGAACCGAATGATCTGTCTGGTATATGTAAGTCTTGACATGCCTTCTGATATTCTTTATACTTCTCAGCCAGTGACAATGTACCATTCCCTTTTACGCTCGCTACAATAGAAAGTTCAGCTGGTGACCACCTCGTATAACATTTATGACTAGGTACATGAATATGCAAATCATGTAAATCATCGCTTTCAGAAGCTACAACTTCGTTCTCCTCGGGGTCTATTATATCAATTCTTTCATCTTCCACAGATTGAGCGGGAACATTAGAAGGCTTAGGAGGTTTTCTTGTTTCCTCGTTTCTATTCTTGTCCACGTCCAATTTCAATGGTATAGAAGGATGCAGGCGAAATATTTTAACGTTTTGTACACCTGGTAGTAGAAATGGTGACTGAATCTCTAGCATTTTTAACGTAGACTGTGTGATTGGAATGTCATGCTCCAGTTTTTTTAAGGAGTAATAATTGACAAATCGTAACTGCTGGAGGAAAGCCACACAGGATATGAAAGTCAATACCTTAACTTTACTTTCGACTGACAGCTTCATCTCTCTTAACTTTTCTAGAACGCTCTTAATCCATGGGAAGACGATGCCAGAGCATTTCGATGAATGGCAAAGCTTACGTTGCTCCAGTTCTCTTATAATCAAATTCTGCATTGCTGCACCTTCACGCTCAAGCTCACTATCTGTGTCAGGTATATCTGTCAGTACCCAAAATCCGTATCTATACTCCCAATTCAATCCCACATTACGGTTATCATCGTAAGTCCTAATTGCTGGAAAGTAACCTAAATTCAAACCATTTATGCCGAACTGAATTACCGCGTCCACGTTGACTTTCATTTTAAGCATTAATTTTTTCAATGCACTAAATACAAAATTCCACTTAAATTTTTTGGCTGTAGACATCATTTTTACAAGATCTGGTACACTGATACCACCCACTATATGTTTAGTGCCATTTCCACTGTTTACTTTGAGTTGAAGAACAAAATGCTCAAATGACCAAAACACTTTGCCATTGGCATGACAGTCTCTGAGTAGGATCTCTATTAAACGACGACCCATAACCAACTGACTACCACCTATCAAGTTGTAAAAGCCACTTATGCTGTGGATCTTTCGCTGTATAGTCTCATTCTTAGAAAATATTTTTACAGGCGGCAATGTCTTATCGTCCACACAACAAGAGCTGCTGTCTTCTAAACAAAGGAAACCTTTCTGATCCGTCAGGCAGCGTGTTGGGTACTGGATGCCTGGCCCGAGGTTCTTTGAGTATTGGTTAGAAAAGCTACACAGTGGACGCCCCCACAATAGTTTTTCAACGGCAAGTTCTGTCTGGTAGACGTCCCAGGTTAACCGTGTGTCACCAGTTCCTCTTCTTGAGCGAAACGCCAAGTCCAATCTCTGATAAAGATGTAGGCCTACCACCCTTAATAGTTTCAACGTACAGGCGTGTCTTAAAAATGGCACAATCATTGCGTGCTTCTTCAGCAGTTCTGTAAGACGGTCGACTCGAATGAATTCAGCTGCATTAACTGCACTCGCCCGCTTACCAATACACACAACAAACTCTAATCTGCATACTCCTCTGCCAATTTGAAAAAAGTTATTCTGTATTTCAGAAAGGTAAGCTGATGCATCAGAGTATAGGTTTCTTTGAGCTACATCTGTCAACATACCTTCAAGCATGATCACTGAAGCAGAAACTGGATGAACTCTTGCTTTTGGGTAACGGTGTGGTAAGTCATTATACAACTGAACAAATCGGATGTTCTGTGGAAACGTACATACATCCCTCAAATCAGCACTTATATTCAACTTAGATCTGGTCAATGCTGACTGCAGGTTTGCACATTCGAAAAATGAGTACGCCGACGATATGACACAGTTTGAACTAGGCGAAACCTCTTTGACACCTTCTCGAGACCAGAACAAGTCTAAAAAGTCAGAAGATATTCTGTGACCTGCATGTACACACACGTCTCTCACTGCATTTTCATCCCTAACCGGCAATTCTACCGGCGTCTCGCATTTCTCCCCAAACCGAAAGGTAAACACAACTTTCTTAAACCCAGGAAGCTCTATCAAATCGGTCTCCTCTAGGGCAAATTGAAAATTATCCAAGATGTGACACTGATGGCCTGGCAATACAAACATTCTTCGAGCATCATTAATATTGTTTTTTGCCAATGTCTCAAGAGCAATACCTTTTCTGAACATCTCTCTTAACCCATCCTGGAAGCGAGCTCTTAGTCTCTCAAAGAACGTATATGCTAAACTGCTTTGTGTAGTAAAGTCGTATATTGATCTCCATTCCTGAGGGTCTGGAATAAATCCAAGCCAAGTCTCAAATAAGCCATCATAAATTATCTGGCTTCCAACGGTGTCTTTAAGCAACATGAAACTGTTTTCCTTGAAACAGGAGAGATTTATATGCTTCTTTATCACGGGATAAAATCGACGCAAACTTCGAACACCTTGTGGCATTATTTCAAAATGACGAAAGTCAGATTTTAGACCTTTGGCAATATTCAACCAATCAATCGTAATCCCGTCTATATCTGATTTGTGAATCAGCTCTTCTTGATCAACCAAATTTTTTACAGCGGTAGCTCGCACAGGAATATGATCTTCTCGTTTCAAAAATCCTTCCACACTGCTGTTATTCTTAAAGGACTCAGCAAAGCTTCGTGAATTTTCGGTTGCAGTATCAATAAGGAACAAATCATCATCCTCTTCTTCACTATCGAAATCCTCTTCTATACCATACATAGTGTCCTGCAATTTACAGTAGTAAAGGTATCAGTAGGATAAGGTTAAGGGAATGGAACCCTTAGGGATAACAGGGTAACGATAGGGGTAAACATTGGGGTAAGGGTAGGGTGAGGTGAGGGTAAAAGAAGGGTTGGAGTAGGGTATAGTAAGGTTATGGGAAGGGTAGCAGAAGGGTAAGACTAGGTAGGGTGGGGTAGGGTAAGGATATGGGAAGGTAGAAGTAGGGTAGGATAAATGAAGGGTAAAGTTATGGGAAGGGGTAGAGGTAGGGTAAGGATATAGGTTGACGACGGTAAGGGTAGGACAGTGTAAATGAAGAGGAAGGTTAAGTGTGGGGTAAGGGTAAGGGTAGGGTAAGGGTAAGGGTTAGGGTTAGGGTTTGGTAGGGTAAGGTAAACGGTAAAGTTGGGTAGGGTAGATTAGGAGAAATTTTAAGTGTAGAGTAAGGATAGGTGTAAGGGTAGCGTAAGTACATTGGAATGGATAAGGATAAAGTAAGGATAAGGGTTGGGGAGAGAGAAAGGATAGGTCATGGTAAAGGTAATGGTAACATGGATAAGGGGATGGGTAGAGTAGGGGTAGGGTAAGAGTTACGGTAAGGGTTCGGGTACAAGGGTAGGGTATAGTAGGGATAGGATATGATAGGATAAGGTAGGGTACGGTAGTGTAGGATAGCAGTTTAGTTAAGGGTAGGAGTATGATAAAGGTAGGATAGGGTAAGGGTAGGTAAAGGTAACTTTACGGTAGAGGTAAACATAACGGTAGGGAAATGTGGGGGTAAGGGTTAGGGTTAACTATGGTTAACTCGGATTAACTCCGAGCGAACTCCTACTTATTTCTTGTAGTAAAAACAAAATATATATTCTCAGAAAAATTATATCCAGACAGCATTTTTAAATCACCATTTACGATATTCTTTCATAAAAGGTCCAATAGACAGGAGTGCTGTGGTCTATTGGCAGATCATCGCACTCTGAATAGAGGTCATCGGTTCGATCACCACTTGGGGCACCAATTTATGTCTTTGAGCAAGACACATTAACTCTCATAGTACTGGTCAATACCCAGGATGCGGTGGCTCCATCCGGACATGAATGAAAATTTGTTTGCAGGGACGTTCATCCTCAATACCAACAAACTAGGCAAGGAGCTCAAGTACTTAGGTAACAATATAAATACGATAAAAATTTAAATCAGACAAACATCTGTAACAATAATTAAATAATATCCTATTTGAATAAGAAATTATCATTTAGTATCAAAAACAAAATATTTTACCTTTTAAAATATTCCAATAAACTTATATTTTTCAATGTTTACACTACTAACCAGCTATGAAACAAACTCACAAATGCGCCTGCGCAAAAGCCACATAATACTTAAACCAATCAAGTAAGATTAAAATGTCACATGATGGACATCTCTGAAAGGACATCTCTGAGCGGACATCTCTCGTTTCATGCTTATACCCTAACCCCTAACCCTAACCCCTAAACCCTAACCCTAACCCTAACCCTAACCCTAAACCCTAACCCTAACCCTAAACCCTAAACCCTAAACCCTAACCCTAAACCCTAAACCCTAAACCCTAACCCTAACCCTAACCCTAAACCCTAACCCTAAACCCTAACCCTAACCCTAACCCTAACCCTAACCCTAAACCCTAACCCTAAACCCTAAACCCTAACCCAAAACCCTAAACCCTAAACCCTAACCCTAACCCTAAACCCTAACCATTCGTCTATGATATGATTGAACGCAATGTCGGCCATTGCAATTAGTGTGATTTCATTTTCCGACATTTCTTCAATGGTCCTTCGCTCCTTTACAAATGGAGGTATCGGTCTGCTTTAAAGTTTATTGAGGACGTTGATTCAAGTACTTACAGAAATTGGTATGATTTATTTCGGTACGACTCTCCCATCGTCTTTAATACGATTTAAAAGAATGTCGGCCATTGCAATTTTTGTGATTTCATTTTCCGACATTTCTTCAATGGTCCGTAGCTCCTTAACGAATAGAGGTATCGGTCTGCTTTAAAGTTTATTGAGGACGTTGATTCAAGTACTTATAGAAATTGGTACGATTTATTTCTTTACCACTCTCCATTCGTCTATGATACGATTGAACGCAATGTCGGCCATTGCAATTTTTGTGATTTCATTTTCCGACATTTCTTCAATGGTCCGTAGCTCCTTAACGAATAGAGGTATCGGTCTGCTTTAAAGTTTGTTGAGGACGTTGATTCAAGTCCTTTCAGAATTTTGTACGATTTATTTGTTTACGACTCTCCATTCTTCTATAATAGGATTGAACGCAATGTCGGCCATTGCAATTTTTGTGGTTTCAGTTCCCGACATTTCTTCAATGGTCCGTAGCTCCTTAACGAATAAAGGTATCGGTTTGCTTTAAAGTTTATTGAGGACGTTGATTCAAGTACTTACAGAATTTGGTACGATTTATTTGTTTACGACTCTCCACTTGCCTTTAATACTATTGAACGCAATGTCGGCCATATTTATGAAGTTTTATACTGAATCAGAAAGAAGTAGGAGGTTAGAGGATTTAAGGAAAGGCCTCATTGATGACAAGATTTATAAATACTGGCCAGCACAAGATAGTTGAATGCTCTCTGAGTATTACCTCCCTTTATATCAATTATACCTAATGCTCAGTAATACAGTATATGTATAAAGATCCCATGAAACAAGGCAATTATAGACAAAATGGTGAGATATGTAATTTTGCCACGCTTTTACCAAGATCTAGTCGTGCTGGAGCAATTTCTGCATGACCAGTGGGCAGATGTAAGCCAGGCAGTCATTGATGGACTGACTGGCTTTACATTCTTCTTGCACGAAGAATTCATTGCTGCTGTTGCGCATTTGCGCAGCAGGAACATTGCTTTCGACGTGTGGGTAAAACGCCCTTGATCCATATCAAACGATATGGGTCAAGGCCCGACAAAATCTCGGGCCTTTTTTTTTAGACCCGAGGTCTTGTCGGGTCTTGACCCAAACGAATTGAACGTGGAGTAGAATGGGACTTTCCTATGTAATTTAACACAATGTCTGGCATTGCAGTTTTCGTGAATTCATTTCCCGACCTTTCTTCAACGATGCATAGCTCATTAACCAATAGAGGTATCGGTTGGCTTTAAAGTTTATTGAGGACGTCCATTCAAGTACTTACAGAAATTGGTACGATTTATTTGTGTACGACTCTCCCTTCGTCTTTAATACGATTTAAAACTATATCATATTGGGAAAAAATATGCGGGGCCTTTGGAAAGGCCTTTGGTACACAATGGATTTTTAATTGGGTAACTTGTAATTCTTGACCCATATATTTGACCTTGACTTTGAAGGTCAAGGTCATGACTGCTCGGTCACAGCTATCAAATGTGAAGGTCGCAGACTTAACCCTGAGTAGATACCAAAATCATATAGGGCCTCTCGAAAGGCCTTCGGTACACAAAATATTTAAATTGGGTTTCTTATAATTCTTGACCTATTTATTTGACCTTGACTTTGAAGGTCACAGTAATGACTACTCGTTAATTGCAATAAAATGTGAAGGTTACATGCCAAACCCAGGTCATAATTTTTTCAACCAGTGAAAACATGAAATTTCAAGAAATTTTACGGTCTGAAAAATGCCAACTTTCTTATTTTTTGGAAAAAAGCCAATTTTTTTTGTCAGGCTGAAGCCAAGTTTAAGCCAATTAAAATACCATTGCCGTATTTGTTTTACTTTAAACCTGTATTGGGGGAAAAAAAGAAACAAAAATTTGAAGAAAGCCTCTCGCCAATGGCTTTTTATGTTGGGCCTTTGGAAAGGCCTTTGGTAAAGAAATATTTTTTATTTGGGATACATTTATCTTTTGACCTTTTCATTTGACCTTGACTTCGAAGGTGTCAGTCCTGACTGCTCGTTAATTGCAATAAGATGTGAAGGTTGCAGGCCAAACACAGGTCATGATTTTTAACAAGGGAGTATAGGCAATTGGACGGTCGATAAACTGTCAGGTTAATTTTAATGAATAGGGCCTCTCGTCGGGGGCCTTTGGCATGTTTTCTTTTAGGCTTTATATAACTTTTGATTCAAGGGCAATAACTCTGAAAGGATTTTTTTGTAATTGTCTCCTCTTTGCCCTCTAACATCTGGCATCGCGTTTCTCTGGCCAAACCCACTGGTTAAGGGGACAAGAGCTGACCCAAATTCCATCAAAATGGGGTCAAGTCACTTTTTTTTTGTTAACTTGCGGTGTTTTTGTTCAAACATATGAGATAAAATGTCGGAACCCTGTTGAGATAACAGATAAAAAGAAAAAAAAAATTCAGGGCCTTTCGTGAAGAACTTTGGGCATCTTATAATTTCTAAACCAAGGGCGATAACTCTGAAATTCTTTTTTGTGGCCTTCTCCTCTTTGCCCTCTAACATCTGGCATCGCGTTTACCTGGCCAAACCCACTGGTTAAGGGGTCAAAACCCAATCCGATTTCCAAAAAAAATGGGGTTAAGTCACTTTTTTTTTGTTTAGTTGCGGTAGGTTTTTTGTCAAGCACGTGAGATGAAATTTCGGATATCTGTAGGTTAGGATATAGGTTGCGTAGTGTATGGAAGGGACAGGGTAATTGAAGAGGGAAGGTTAAGAGTAGGCTAAGGGTAAGGGTATGGCAAGGGTAGGAGTACGGCAGGATAACGGTACGGTAGGGTAAGGGTATACGAAGGGTTTGAGTATGATAGACTAGATTATGGGAAGGGATAGCAGTACGGCAAGACTACGTAGTGTACGGTAGGGTAAAGGTAAGAATATGGAAAGGGTAAGAATAGGGTAGCATAAGGGTAGGGTAAGGTTATAGTAAGGGGTAGAAGTAGGGTGAGGATATAGGTTGAGAAGGGTAAGAGTACGACAGGGTAATTGAAGAGGGAAGGTTTAGTGTAGGGTAAGGGTATGGGAAGGGCAGAAGTAGGGTAGGAGAAGGGTAAGGTAAGGTTATGAAAAGGGTAGGAGCAGGTTAAGGATATACGTAGGTAGATATACCGTAGGTTAAGGGGTACAGTAAGGTAACTGTAGGTAGGGGTAAGGCAATGTAGGGAAAAAGTAAGGTAGGGGTAATAGTAAGGGTAGAGTAGGTTATGGATATGTGCAGAGATGGAGTACGGTATGGCTGCGTAGTAAGGGTAATGGTAAGGGGGGTAGGATAAGGGTAGGGCAAGGGCAGGGCAGAGTACGGTTAGGGTAAGGGTAGAGTAGGGGAAGGATAAAGGTATGAATAAGGACAGGGGTAGGCTATGTTTAGTGGTAACCTCGGGGTAGGCTACCCCCAAATCAAAGTTTACTCCAAAAAGTAAATAAACCACAGGAAAACATTAATTAAACATATTTTACTCCAAACTTACACACTTGTATCAATAGACGCATTCAAACTCACACGAAATCATTATCTAAGAAAAAAGGGTAACCTCGGGGTAGGGTACCCCCGAAACAGAGTTCACTCCTAAAAGTAAATAAACTACAGGAAAACATTAATCAAGCATATTTTACTCCCACCTTACACAATTGTATCAATAGACGCATTCAAACTCACAAAGAAATCATTATCTTAGAAAAAAGAGTAACCTCGGGGTTAGGATGCCCCAGAATCAAAGTTTACTCTATAAAGTAAATAAACCACAGAAAAACATTATTTAAACATATTTTACTCCCAACCTACACACTTGTATCAATAAACGCATGCAAAATCACAAATAAATCATTATCTAAGAAAAAAGGGTAACCCCGGGGTAGGGTACCCCAGAAACAGAGTTTACTCCAAAAAGTAAATAAACCACGGGAAAACATGAATTAAACATATTTCACTCCCAACTTCACACACTTGTATCAATAAACGCATTCAAACTCACAAAGAAATCATTATCTAAGAAAAAGGGTAACCCCGGGGTAGGGTACCCCAGAAACAGAGTTTACTCCAAAAAGTAAAAAAAACACAGGAAAACATTAATTAAACATATTTTACTCCCAACTTACACACTTGTATCAATGGACGCATTCAAACTCACACAGAAATCATTATCTAAGAAAAAAGGGTAACCTCGGGGTAGGGTACCCACAGATCAGAGTTTACTCCAAAAAGTAAATAAACCACAGGAAAACATTAATTAAACATATTTTAATCCCAACTTACACACTTGTATCAATAAACGCATTCAAACTCACAAAGAAATCATTACCAAAGAAAAAAGGGTAACCCCGGGGTAGGGTACCCCAGAAACAGAGTTTACTCCAAAAAAAAGCGAGTAAACCCAGGATAATGGCAATTATACATATTCTGCACTAAAATTATAAAATTTAATTAAAACACACGCAAAGAAAGCTTTCAATAGAAAAAAGGGTAAGCTCGGGGTAAGGTACCCTGAAACAGACTTTACCCCAAAAAGCGACTAAACCCCAGGATAATGGTACTTCAACATAATCTGCATTCAACTTTCAAACTTGTATCCAAAAACGCATTCAACCTCACAAAGAAAGCTTAAAATAAGAAAAAAGGATAAGCTCCGGGTAGGGTACCCCCAAAACAGAGAGCGAATCGCATAACTATTGCATCGCTACCACCACAAACTACAGAATTAAGAAAAAAAAACACAAATTTAAAAAGCGAATGGAACAGTTATTCTGGATGACTGACTGTGTTGATTATTGCACTGGAAATGGGCAGGAATTTATATTACTGGGAGTGGTACCACCTAGACATTATACCTCTACATCATACATATTTTTCATTTGAAGCAGAGCCCTGGTAGCTCAGTTGTTAGCATAAAGGACTTGAGAACGGGGTCATGAGTTTGAACCCTGGCTCAGCTAATTTTTTTACGGGAATTAATGACAGTTATTTCAACAGGAATCATTTTTCTCCCACTGCCGACCATTGTTATGACAATGAATATGTGGGAAACCAGCCATTACCTTGGAAAGAGTATTGTGCATGGTAATGGTAAAAGAAAGCATGGATAGGTAAATTGGCCACCGCGATATAACTGAAATAATGTTGAAAATAGTGATAAAACAATAGGATCAATTGTTATTTGAAGATCCAAATGGTCACGGGCAAACCCTATTCCATACAATAAAACTTTGGATTTGTCCAAAGTTAAGCATTTGCAGACAACAACAAACTTTACTCAAAAACTAAATTTGTTAGTGGAAGGGTAAAGTCATTCTTTTGTTTTTTCACAATGTTTTGTACCCACTGTGAACTCTTTACCAAATGACAAAGTTTGGACAACATTAAATTCTAAGTATTTTCACATGACAAACTACATGTAGCTGAAATGATAACTTTCGTAAATAAATTATAGGGTCAAAAACATTTTGGAAAAGAATAAAATGCTGGTAACAAGCATTATCTGGGTTTTGGAAAATGTTTTCTGTCTATGCAAAATCTTGGACCAGATCAATTTGAAAATTTTTTCAAAGGACAAAATCAATGACAAAAAATTATCATTTAGTATCAAAAACAAAATATTTTATTTTTAAAATATTCCAATAAACATATATATTTTTAATGTTTACACTTGTAACAAATAACCAGGTATGAAATAAACTAACAAATGCGCCTGCACAAAAGCCACATGATACTTAAATCAATTAAACAAGCTTAATATGTCACATGATGGACAACTCTGAGAGGACATCTTTGAGCGGACATCTCTCGTTTCATGCTTATACCCCTAACCCTAACCCTAAACCCTAAACCCTAACCCTAAACCCTAAACCCTAACCCTAACCCTAAACCCTAACCCTAACCTTAAACCCTAACCCTAACCCTTGGGGTCATGTAGATCAAACTCGACCAGCGGAAGCCGGGGCCCCGGATGTAGGCCGTGGCCAAGTTTCGGGCTGATCGGACCCGATAGGCGGCCTCCAGAGCGTCCAGAAGTTCTTACCTTAGGAAGGCCGCCGTGACCTTGACCTTGGGGTCATGTAGATCAAACTCGACCAGCGGAAGCCGGGGCCCCGGATGTAGGCCGTGGCCAACTTTGGGGCTGATCGGACCCGAAAGGCGGCCTCCAGAGCGTCCAGAAGTTCTGACATTGGGAAGGCCGCCGTGACCTTGACCTTGGGATCACGTGGGTCAAACTCGGCCAGCAGAAGCCAGGGCCCCGGATGTAGGGCGTGGCCAAGTTTGGGGTTGATCGGACCCGAAAGGCGGCCTCCAGAGCGTCCAGAAGTTCTGACATTGGGAAGGCCGCCGTGACCTTGAACTTGGGATCACGTGGGTCAAACTCGGCCAGCGGAAGCCGGGGCCCCGGATGTAGGCCGTGGCCAAGTTTGGGGCTGATCGGACCCGAAAGGCGGCCTCCAGAGCGTCCAGAAGTTCTGACCTTGGGAAGGGCGCCGTGACCTTGACCTTGGGGTCACGTGGATCAAACTCAGCCAGCGGAAGCCGGGGCCCCGGATGTAGGTTGTGGCCAACTTTGGGGCTGATCGGACCCGAAAGGCGGCCTCCACAGCGTCCAGAAGTTCTGACCTTGGGAAGGCCTCCGTGACCTTGAACTTGGGGTCACGTGGATCAAACTCGGCCAGCCGAAGCCGGGGCCCCGGATGTAGGCCGTGGCTAAGTTTGGGGCTGATCGGACCCGAAAGGCGGCCTCCAGAGCGTCCAGAATTTCTTACCTTAGGAAGGCCGCCGTGACCTTGACCTTGGGGTCATATGGATCAAACTCGACCAGCGGAAGCCGGGGCCCCGGATGTAGGCCGTGGCCAAGTTTGGCGCTGATCGGACCCGAAAGGCGTCCTCCAGAGCGTCCAGAAGTTCTGACCTTGGGAAGGCCGCCGTGACCTTGACCTTGGGATCACGTGGGTCAAACTCGGCCAGCGGAAGCCGGGGCCCGGGTTGTAGGCCGTGGCCAAGTTTGGCGCTGATCGGACCCGAAAGGCGTCCTCCAGAGCGTCCAGAAGTTCTGACCTTGGGAAGGCCGCCGTGACCTTGACCTTGGGATCACGTGGGTCAAACTCGGCCAGCGGAAGCCGGGGCCCGGGTTGTAGGCCGTGGCCAAATTTGGGGCTGATCGTACCCGAAAGGAGGCCTCCAGAAGTTCTGACCTTGGGAAGGCCGCCGTGACCTTGACCCTGGGATCACGTGGGTCAAGCTCGGCCAGCGGAAGCCGGGGCCCCGGATGTAGGCCGTGGCCAAGTTTGGGGCTGATCGGACCCGAAAGGCGGCCTCCAGAGCGTCCAGAATTTCTGACCTTGGGAAGGCCGCCGTGACCTTGACCTTGGGGTCACGTGGGTCAAGCTCTGCCAGCGGAAGCCAGGGCCCCGGATGTAGGCCGTGGCCAAGTTTGGGGCTGATCCGACCCAAAAGGCGGCCTCCAGAGCGTCCAGAAGTTCTGACCTTGGGAAGGCCGCCGTGACCTTGACCTTGGTGTCACGTGGGTCAAACTCGGCCAGCGGAAGCCAGGGCCCCGGATGTACGTCGTGGCCAAGTTTGGGGCTGATCGGACCCGAAAGGCGGCCTCCAGAGCGTCCAGAATTTCTGACCTTGGGGAGGCCGCCGTGACCTTGACCTTGGGATCACGTGGGTCAAACTCGGCCAGCGGAAGCCGGGGCCCCGGATGTAGGCCGTGGCCAAGTTTGGGGCTGATCGGACCCGAAAGGCGGCCTCCAGAGCGTCCAGAAGTTCTGACCTTGGGGAGGTCGCCGTGACCTTGACCTTGGGATCACGTGGGTCAAACTCGGCCAGCGGAAGCCGGGGCCCCGGATGTAGGCCGTGGCCAAGTTTGGGGCTGATCAGCCCCGAAAGGCGGCCTCTAGAGCGTCCAGAAGTTCTGACCTTGGGAAGGCCGCCGTGACCTCGACCTTGGTATCACGTGGGTTAAACTCGGCCATCAGAAGCCGGGGCCCCGGACGTAGGCCGTGGCCAAATTAGGGGCTGATCGGACCCGAAAGGCGGCCTCCAGAGCGTCCAGAAGTTCTGACCTTGGGAAGGCCGCCGTGACCTTGACCTTGGGATCACGTGGGTCAAACTCGGCCAGCGGAAGCCGGGGCCCCGGATGTAGGCCGTGGCCAAGTTTGGGGCTGATCAGCCCCGAAAGGCGGCCTCCAGAGCGTCCAGAAGTTCTGACCTTGGGAAGGCCGCCGTGACCTTGACCTTGGGATCACGTGGGTTAAACTCGGCCAGCGGAAGCCGGGGCCCCGGAAGTAGGCCGTGGCCAAATTTGGGGCTGATCGGACCCGAAAGGCGGCCTCCAGAGCGTCCAGAAGTTCTGACCTTGGGAAGGCCGCCGTGACCTTGACCTTGGGATCACGTGGGTCAAACTCGGCCAGCGGAAGCCGGGGCCCCGGATGTAGGCCGTGGCCAAGTTTGGGGCTGATCAGCCCCGAAAGGCGGCCTCTAGAGCGTCTAGAAGTTCTGACCTTGGGAAGGTCGCCGTGACCTTGACCTTGGGGTCAGGTGGGTCAAATTCGGCCAGCGGAAGCCGGAGCCCGGGATGTACGCCGTGGCCAAGTTTGGGGCTGATCGGACCCGAAAGGCGGCCTCCAGAGCGTCCAGAAGTTCTGACATTGGGAAGGCCGCCGTGACCTTGACCTTTGGATCACGTGGGTCAAACTCGGCCAGCGGAAGCCGGGGCCCCGGATGTAGGCCGTGGCCAAGTTTGGGGTTGATCGGAACCGAAAGGCGGCCTCCAGAGCGTCCAGAAGTTCTGACCTTGGGAAGGCCGCCGTGACCTTTACCTTGGGATCACGTGGGTCAAACTCGGCCAGCGGAAGCCGGGGCCCCGGATGTAGGCCGTGGCCAAGTTTGGGGATGATCGGACCCGAAAGGCGGCCTCCTGAGCGTCCAGAAGTTCTGACCTTGGGAAGGCCGCCGTGACCTTGACCTTGGGATCACGTGGGTCAAACTCGGCCAGCAGAAGCCGGGTCCCCGGATGTAGGTTGTGGCCAAGTTTGGGGCTGATCGGACACGAAAGGGCGGCCTCCAGAGCGTCCAGAAGTTCTGACATTGGGAAGGCCGCCGTGACCTTGACTTTAGGGTCACGTGGTTCAAACTCGGCCAGCGGAAGCCGGGGCCCCGGTTGTAGGTCGTGGCTAAGTTTGGGGCTGATCGGACCCGAAGGGCGGCCTCCAGAGTGTCCAGAAGTTCTGACCTTGGGAAGGCCGCCGAGACCTTGACCTTGGGATCACGTGGGTCAAACTCGGCCAGCGGAAGCCGGGACTCCGGATGTAGGCTGTGGCCAAGTTTGTGGCTGATCCGACCCGAAAGGCGGCCTCCAGAGCGTCCAGAAGTTATGACCTTGGGAAGGCCGCCGTGACCTTGACCTTGGGATCACGTGGGTTAAACTCGGCCAGCGGAAGCCGGGGCCCCTGATGTAGGCCGTGGCCAAGTTTGGGGCTGATCGGACCCGAAAGGCGGCCTCCAGAGCGTCCAGAAGTTCTGACCTTGGGAAGGCCGCCGTGACCTTGACCTTGGGATCACGTGGGTCAAACTCGGCCAGCGGAAGCCGGGGCCCCGGATGTAGGCCGTGGCCAAGTTTGGGGCTGATCGGACCCGAAAGGCGGCCTCCAGAGCGTCCAGAAGTTCTGACTTTGGGAAGGCCGCCGTGACCTTGACCTTGGGATCACGTGGGTCAAACTCTGCCAGCGGAAGCCGGGGCCCCGGATGTAGGCCGTGGCCAAGTTTGGGGCTGATCGGACCGGAAAGGCGGCCTCCAGAGCGTCCAGAAGTTCTGACCTTGGGAAGGCCGCCGTGACCTTGACCTTGGGATCACGTGGGTCAAGCTCTGCCAGCGGAAGCCAGGGCCCTGGATGTAGGCCGTGGCCAAGTTTGGGGCTGATCGGACCCGAAAGGCGGCCTCCAGAGCGTCCAGAATTTCTGACCTTGGGAAGGCCGCCGTGACCTTGACCTTGGTGTCACGTGGGTCAAGCTCTGCCAGCGGAAGCCAGGGCCCTGGATGTAGGCCGTGGCCAAGTTTGGGGCTGATCGGACCCGAAAGGCGGCCTCCAGAGCGTCCAGAAGTTCTGACCTTGGGAAGGCCGCCGTGACCTTGACCTTGGTGTCACGTGGGTCAAGCTCTGCCAGCGGAAGCCAGGGCCCCGGATGTAGGCCGTGGCCAAGTCTGGGGCTGATCGGACCCGAAAGGGCGGCCTCCAGAGCGTCCAGAAGTTCCGACATTGGGAAGGCCGCCGTGACCTTGACTTTGGGGTCACGTGGTTCAAACTCGGCCAGCGGAAGCCGGGGCCCCGGTTGTAGGTCGTGGCTAAATTTGGGGCTGATCGGACACGAAGGGCGGCCTCCAGAGCGTCCAGAAGTTATGACCTTGGGAAGGCCGCCGTGACCTTGACCTTGGGATCACGTGGGTCAAACTCGGCCAGCGGAAGCCGGGACTCCGGATGTAGGCCGTGGCCAAGATTGGGGCTGATCCGACCCGAAAGGCGGCCTCCAGAGCGTCCAGAAGTTCTGACCTTGGGAAGGCCGCCGTGACCTTGACCTTGGGATCACGTTGGTCAAACTCGGCCAGCGGAAGCCGGGGCCCCGGATGTAGGCCGTGGCAAAATTTGGGGCTGATCGGACCCGAAAGGCGGCCTCCAGAGCGTCCAGAAGTTCTAACATTGGGAAGGCCGCCGTGACCTTGACCTTGGGATCACGTGGGTCAAACTCGGCCAGCGGAAGCCGGGGCCCGGGATGTAGGCCGTGACCAAATTTGGGGCTGATCGGACCCGAAAGGCGGTCTCAAGAGCGTCCAGAAATTATGACCTTGGGAAGGCCGCCGTGACCTTGACCTTGGGATCACGTGGGTCAAACTCGGCCAGCGGAAGCCGGGGCCCCGGATGTAGGCCGTGGCCAAGTTTGGGGCTGATCAGCCCCGAAAGGCGGCCTCTAGAGCGTCCAGAACTTCTGACCTTGGGAAGGCCGCCGTGACCTTGACCTTGGGATCACGTGGGTCAAACTTGGCCAGCGGAAGCCGGGGCCCGGGATGTAGGCCGTGGCCAAGTTTGGGGCTGATCCGACCCGAAAGGCGGCCTCTAGAGCGTCCAGAAGTTCTGACCTTGGGAAGGCCGCCGTGACCTTGACCTTGGGGTCACGTGGGTCAAACTCGGCCAGCGGAAGCCGGGACCCGGGATGTAGGCCGTGGCCAAGTTTGGGGCTGATCGGACCCGAAAGGCGGCCTCCAGAGCGTCCAGAATTTCTGACCTTGGGAAGGCCGCCGTGACCTTGACCTTGGGATCACGTGGGTCAAACTCGGCCAGCGGAAGCCGGGGCCCCGGATGTAGGCCGTGGCCAAGTTTGGGGACGATCGGACCCGAAAGGGCGGCCTCCAGAGCGTCCAGATGTTCTGACATTGGGAAGGCCGCCGTGACCTTGACTTTGGGGTCACGTGGTTCAAACTCGGCCAGCGGAAGCCGGGGCCCGGGTTGTAGGTCGTGGCTAAGTTTGGGGCTGATCGGACCCGAAGGGCGGCCTCCAGAGCGTCCAGAAGTTCTGACCTTGGGAAGGCCGCCGTGACCTTGACCTTGGGATCACGTGGGTCAAACTCGGCCAGCGGAAGCCGGGACCCCGGATGTAGGCCGTGGCCAAGTTTGTGGCTGATCCGACCCGAAAGGCGGCCTCCAGAGCGTCCAGAATTTCTGACCTTGGGAAGGCCGCCGTGACCTTGACCTTGGGATCACGTGGGTCAAACTCGGCCAGCGGAAGCCGGGGCCCCGGATGTAAGCCGTGGCTAAATTTGGGGCTGATCGGACCCGAAAGGCGGCCTCCAGAGCGTCCAGAACTTCTGACCTTGGGAAGGCCGCCGTGACCTTGACCTTGGGATCACGTGGGTCAAACTTGGCCAGCGGAAGCCCGGGCCCCGGATGTAGGCCGTGGCCAAGTTTGGGGCTGATCGGACCCGAAAGGCGGCCTCCAGAGCGTCCAGAAGTTCTGACCTTGGGAAGGCCGCCGTGACCTTGACCTTGGGATCACGTGGGTCAAACTCGGCCAGCGGAAGCCGGGGCCCCGGATGTAGGCCGTGGCCAAGTTTGGGGCTGATCAGCCCCGAAAGGCGGCCTCTAGAGCGTCCAGAAGTTCTGACCTTGGGAAGACCGCCGTGACCTTGACTTTGGGGTCACGTGGTTCAAACTCGGCCAGCTGAAGCCGGGGCCCCGGTTGTAGGTCGTGGCTAAGTTTGGGGCTGATCAGACCCGAAGGGCGGCCTCCAGAGCGTCTAGAAGTTCTGACCTTGGGAAGGCCGCCGTGACCTTGACCTTGGGATCACGTGGTTCAAACTCGGCCAGCGGAAGCCGGGACCCCGGATGTAGGCCGTGGCCAAGTTTGGGGCTGGTCCGACCCGAAAGGCGGCCTCCAGAGCGTCCAGAAGTTCTGACATTGGGAAGGCCGCCGTGACCTTGACCTTTGGATCACGTGGGTCAAACTCGGCCAGCGGAAGCCGGAGCCCCGGATGTAGGCCGTGGCCAAGTTTGGGGCTGATCGGACCCGAAAGGCGGCCTCCAGAGCGTCCAGAAGTTCTGACCTTGGGAAGGCCGCCGTGACCTTGACCTTGGGATCACGTGGGTCAAACTCGGCCAGCGGAAGCCGGGGCCCCGGTTGTAGGCCGTGGCCAAGTTTGGGGCTGATCAGCCCCGAAAGGCGGCCTCCAGAGCGTCCAGAAGTTCTGACCTTGGGAAGGCCGCCGTGACCTTGACCTTGGGGTCACGTGGCTCAAACTCGGCCAGCGGAAGCCGGGGCCCGGGATGTTGGCCGTGGCTAAATTTGGGGTTGATCCGACCCGAAAGGCGGCCTCCAGAGCGTCCAGAAGTTATGACCTTGGGAAGGCCGCCGTGACCTTGACCTTGGGGTCACGTGGGTCAAACTCGGCCAGTGAAAGCCGGGGCCCCGGATGTAGGCCGTGGCCAAGTTTGGGGCTGATCGGACCGGAAAGGCGGCCTCCAGAGCGTCCAGAAGTTCTGACCTTGGGAAGGCCGCCGTGACCTTGACCTTGGGATCTTGTGGGTCAACCTCGGCCAGCGGAAGCCGGGGTCCCGGATGTAGGCCGTTGCCAAGTTTGGGGCTGATCGGACCCGAAAGGCGGCCTCCAGAGCGTCCAGAAGTTCTGACCTTGGGAAGGCCGCCGTGACCTTGATCTTGGGATCACGTGGGTCAAACTCGGCCAGCGGAAGCCGGGGCCCCGGATGTAGGCCGTGGCCAAATTTGGGGCTGATCGGACCCGAAAGGCGGCCTCCAGAGCGTCCAGAAGTTCTGAATTTGGGAAGGCCGCCGTGACCTTGACCTTGGGATCACGTGGGTCAAACTCGGCCAGCGAAAGCCCGGGCCCCGGATGTAGGCCGTGGCCAAGTTTGGGGCTGATCGGACCTGAAAGGCGGCCTCCAGAGCGTCCAGAAGTTCTGACCTTGGGAAGGCCGCCGTGACCTTGACCTTGGGATCACGTGGGTCAAACTCGGCCAGCGGAAGCCGGGGCCCCGGATGTAGGCCGTGGCCAAGTTTGGGGCTGATCAGCCCCGAAAGGCGGCCTCTAGAGCGTCCAGAAGTTCTGACCTTAGGAAGGCCGCCGTGACCTTGACCTTGGGGTCACGTGGCTCAAACTCGGCCAGCGGAAGCCGGGGCCCGGGATGTAGGCCGTGGCCAAGTTTGGGGCTGATCGGACCCGAAAGGGCGGCCTCCAGAGCGTCCAGAAATTCTGACATTGGGAAGGCCGCCGTGACCTTGACTTTGGGGTCACGTGGTTCAAACTCGGCCAGCGGAAGCCGGGGCCCCGGTTGTAGGTCGTGGCTAAGTTTGGGGCTGATCGGACCCGAAGGGCGGCCTCCAGAGCGTCCAGGAGTTCTGACCTTGGGAAGACCGCCGTGACCTTGACCTTGGGATCACGTGGGTCAAACTCGGCCAGCGGAAGCCGGGACCCAGGATGTAGGCCGTGGCCAATTTTGGGGCTGATCCGACCCGAAAAGCGGCCTCCAGAGCGTCCAGAAGTTCTGACCTTGGGAAGGCCGCCGTGACTTTGACCTTGGGATCACGTGGGTCAAACTCGGCCAGCGGAAGCCGGGGCCCCGGATGTAGGCCGTGGCTAAATTTGGGGCTGATCGGACCCGAAAGGCGGCCTCCAGAGCGTCCAGAAGTTCTGACCTTGGGAAGGCCGCCGTGACCTTGACCTTGGGATCACGTGGGTCAAACTCGGCCAGCATAAGCCGGGGCCCCGGATGTAGGCCGTGGCCAAGTTTGGGGCTGATCGGACCCGAAAGGCGGCCTCCAGAGCGTCCAGAAGTTCTGACCTTGGGAAGGCCGCCGTGACCTTGACCTTGGGATCACGTGGGTCAAACTCGGCCAGCGGAAGCCGGGGCCCCGGTTGTAGGCCGTGGCCAAGTTTGGGGCTGATCAGCCCCGAAAGGCGGCCTCTAGAGCGTCCAGAAGTTCTGACCTTGGGAAGGCCGCCGTGACCTTGACCTTGGGGTCACGTGGCTCAAACTCGGCCAGCGGAAGCCGGGGCCCGGGATGTAGGCCGTGGCTAAATTTGGGGTTGATCCGACCCGAAAGGCGGCCTCCAGAGCGTCCAGAAGTTATGACCTTGGGAAGGCCGCCGTGACCTTGACCTTGGGGTCACGTGGGTCAAACTCGGCCAGTGAAAGCCGGGGCCCCGGATGTAGGCCGTGGCCAAGTTTGGGGCTGATCGGACCGGAAAGGCGGCCTCCAGAGCGTCCAGAAGTTCTGACCTTGGGAAGGCCGCCGTGACCTTGACCTTGGGATCTTGTGGGTCAACCTCGGCCAGCGGAAGCCGGGGTCCCGGATGTAGGCCGTGACCAAGTTTGGGGCTGATCGGACCCGAAAGGCGGCCTCCAGAGCGTCCAGAAGTTCTGACCTTGGGAAGGCCGCCGTGACCTTGATCTTGGGATCACGTGGGTCAAACTCGGCCAGCGGAAGCCGGGGCCCCGGATGTAGGCCGTGGCCAAATTTGGGGCTGATCGGACCCGAAAGGCGGCCTCCAGAGCGTCCAGAAGTTCTGACCTTGGGAAGGCCGCCGTGACCTTGACCTTGGGATCACATGGGTCAAACTCGGCCAGCGGAAGCCCGGGCCCCGGATGTAGGCCGTGGCCAAGTTTGGGGCTGATCGGACCCGAAAGGCGGCCTCCAGAGCGTCCAGAAGTTCTGACCTTGGGAAGGCCGCCGTGACCTTGACCTTGGGATCACGTGGGTCAAACTCGGCCAGCGGAAGCCGGGGCCCCGGATGTAGGCCGTGGCCAAGTTTGGGGCTGATCAGCCCCGAAAGGCGGCCTCTAGAGCGTCCAGAAGTTCTGACCTTGGGAAAGCCGCCGTGACCTTGACCTTGGGGTCACGTGGCTCAAACTCGGCCAGCGGAAGCCGCGGCCCGGGATGTAGGCCGTGGCCAAGTTTGGGGCTGATCGGACCCGAAAGGCGGCCTCCAGAGCGTCCAGAAGTTCTGACCTTGGGAAGGCCGCCGTGACCTTGACCTTGGGATCACGTGGGTCAAACTCGGCCAGCGGAAATCGGGGCCCCCGGATGTAGGCCGTGGCCAAGTTTGGGGCTGATCGGACCCGAAAGGGCGGCCTCCAGAGCGTCCAGAAGTTCTGACATTGGGAAGGCCGCCGTGACCTTGACTTTGGGGTCACGTGGTTCAAACTCGGCCAGCGGAAGCCGGGGCCCCGGTTGTAGGTCGTGGCTAAGTTTGGGGCTGATCAGACCCGAAGGGCGGCCTCCAGAGCGTCCAGAAGTTCTGACCTTGGGAAGGCCGCCGTGACCTTGACCTTGGGATCACGTGGGTCAAACTCGGCCAGCGGAAGCCGGGACCCAGGATGTAGGCCGTGGCCAAGTTTGGGGCTGATCCGACCCGAAAGGCGGCCTCCAGAGCGTCCAGAAGTTCTGACCTTGGGAAGGCCGCCGTGACCTTGACCTTGGGATCACGTGGGTCAAACTCGGCCAGCGGAAGCCAGGGCCCCGGATGTAGGCCGTGGCCAAGTTTGGGGCTGATCGGACCCGAAAGGCGGCCTCCAGAGCGTCCAGAAGTTCTGACCTTGGGAAGGCCGCCGTGACCTTGACCTTGGGATCACGTGGGTCAAACTCGGCCAGCGGAAGCCGGGGCTCCGGTTGTAGGCCGTGGCCAAGTTTGGGGCTGATCAGCCCCGAAAGGCGGCCTCTAGAGCGTCCAGAAGTTCTGACCTTGGGAAGGCCGCCGTGACCTTGACCTTGGGGTCACGTGGCTCAAACTCGGCCAGCGAAAGCCGGGGCCCGGGATGTAGGCCGTGGCTAAATTTGGGGTTGATCCGACCCGAAAGGCGGCCTCCAGAGCGTCCAGAATTTCTGACCTTGGGAAGGCCGCCGTGACCTTGACCTTGGGGTCACGTGGGTCAAACTCGGCCAGCGGAAGCCGGGGCCCCGGATGTAGGCCGTGGCCAAGTTTGGGGCTGATCGGACCGGAAAGGCGGCCTCCAGAGCGTCCAGAAGTTCTGACCTTGGGAAGGCCGCCGTGACCTTGACCTTGGGATCACGTGGGTCAACCTCGGCCAGCGGAAGCCGGGGTCCCGGATGTAGGCCGTGGCCAAGTTTGGGGCTGATCGGACCCGAAAGGCGGCCTCCAGAGCGTCCAGAAGTTCTGACCTTGGGAAGGCCGCCGTGACCTTGATCTTGGGATCACGTGGGTCAAACTCGGCCAGCGGAAGCTGGGGCCCCGGATGTAGGCCGTGGCCAAGTTTGGGGCTGATCGGACCCGAAAGGCGGCCTCCAGAGCGTCCAGAAGTTCTGACCTTGGGAAGGCCGCCGTGACCTTGACCTTGGGATCTCGTGGGTCAAACTCGGCCAGCGGAAGCCGGGGCCCCGGATGTATGTAGTGGCCAAGTTTGGGGCGGATCGGACCCGAAATGCGGCCTCCAGAGCGTCCAGAATTTGTGACTTTTGGAGGGCCGCCGTGACCTTGACCTTGACAGGTACCGTCTTTTTTCCACCCATGGAAAACACTCCTCCGCGAAAGATACCTCCAATTTTTACGCACCACCAATGAAATGCAGTCCTGCAAGGAGAGGATAAAATGCACTTTAAAACAGCAGAACAGATGCAGAATTATTACAAAATCAAACAAAACAATACATAAACCACTATTTAAGACTCAAAACAGCTCAGCCTTTCAAGAACTTTAAGGTAGCAGTACACAGTTGTCGGCTAAACTCATATAGGTCCGCCGTATGCTGACCTGAACTTCCTCAAACAAAGGTCTATTTAGTCAGCCTGAAGTTATTACGAGCACTTAAATGCAACAGCACAATCCTAATTCTTTAGATTTTATCAATAAATCATGTTCAACTTGTGAAATATTGATATCAATGATCAACATAAGCAAGTGACATGGTCTGAAAAAAAACTGAAAAAAATTTGCCATTTTAGCCTACATTCCAAAATTCACAAAATCCAAACCCCGGAAGCTAGCCTGAAAATGCCAAGCTGAATTGAAACTCCAAACAACACATAATCTGAGGATGAAACCCAAAATAGCACATTACCATGCCGTTTTTCCGCAATCTTTCGTACCCTGACCCTACCCTTGTTTTTCTCTGCTAAAAACAGCCGCTTGCTCCATGACCCCTCACTTTCGCATTTGGGGTCAAAACTATGGAACAAAGAAGGAAAGGTCATGACCCCCCTGTTTCACTTACAAAACAAATGCTTCTTTTCCTTAATCTAACACAATTCATGGGTGTAATAACTACTCTTCTTTTCAAAATTGCATTAAAAACCTACCTTACTCACTTATTTCTATATTTGAACCATGGCCAATTCGAAGCAAACTGTTTACTTGTGGCCAAAGGCTACCTTAGTGTGATTTTTACGCGTACAAACTTTTTACGACATCACCGTTCAATATTATATCATCAAAATTATCCCGAAGGATGGTGGAAAACAGTTAAAGATCGAATGCAGTGTAGGATGCTTTGAAGTTTTGAAGTCGATACTAATAGACACTTCTCTAAACAAACAAATATTTGACAGATACAATCTTGCTATAGAAGTGAAACAAATCACAGATCAAAATGGAATTCATCCGGAATATACACTCCGTGCTTTCAATAAATTATCTTCTGGTGGCATAGGAAAGAAACATAAATTTACTGTGAACATATATAACACACAAAGTTCACTGTTAGTAAATGGTAGAAACACCAGTTCTTTCCAAGATGACATTCTACCTGACATCATGGAACTTATACAGAGTGATCATAATCTGTCCCATATTGATCAAAACATTGCGCATTTAATAGACACTTGCCTGCATCAAAGTACTGTTAATCCAACGGTGAACACAAGTATGATGGCTGACACTACACAAGCTGATAAACAATTAGCTATTACCTTACTCCCTGACCTAGAAAAACTCAATGACTCAGAGGACGATGAAAATAGTGTATGCCTACAATGTGATACATATGTTGATGATGGGATTAGATGTGATGACTGTCACAGGTGGTTTCACTATGTATGTGAGAAAATCGACTCCGAACTGATTAACTTTCATGATAGTGATCAATCCTATCAATGTATATCATGCAGAAACCTAATTCCATTAAAACTTAGACTTTTTCAACCCAGCTTTGACCATACAAGCTCTATTCTCCAAGTAGAAAAAGATTCTCTTTCAAGAAGTGATGAAGTAGAGATTATTTCTGAAGATGATTCTCAAAACACTCCTAAAGGAAATACTTGTGAACCTAAAGAACATTTTGTAATTAAAAGACAGTTATCAAGCAAAAGGATTACTGAGAAAGAAACCCCTATGAAGAACACAGTATCAATTGAGTCTGATAAGATAAATACTATATCTAACAACCCAACGCAAATGGGCATAGCTGATACAATCCAAATTGATAAACACAAAAGTGACAATCCCACTAGACAAAACAAGGCAAAAAGACTAACCAAGAAAGAAGATCCGAACATAGAAGAACTAAAACAACAAATAGAACACTCGAGCTCAGTGATCAAATCTCTTGAACTGAAAGTCAACAATTTAGAACAGACAAATTCTTTATTACGACAGAACCTTCAGAATAATGAGATATTAAGAAATCAAGAAGAATGCAGAAATACAGCTACTATCTTGGATACCGAAACTCAAAACGTCCATCTAAGCATAGAGATGAAGTTAGAAAAAATGGAGTTAAACAACAGAATATCACAGATAGAACAAACTCAACAATTAATACAATTGCAAATACAACAACAACAGATGGCAACATCGATTTATTTGGCTCAACAACAGCAGCAGCTTGTGCAGATATCAAATATGACATGTTATCAGAAAGTAGTACCGACACCACTTAGTCACTTTGGTATACCAATGAACTTTACTCATATTCCTCCTCCGCCTCCTCCACCAATGGGATTTGTACCTAGAATGAACTTAAATCAAACTTCTAATCCTCAAATAAATACTGCTGTGCCTAACTATCAGACAGTTAGTAACTCTGTTCCAAATACCATGGAACAAAACACAAAGTGTAATGGAACAAGAACTGCTCCAAAGGACCGCTCTGACACCACAGAAAAAACCTCACAAACTATAGACAGACGGACTCTTACTCAAAATTGTGCAAAGAATGATAAAGAATGCTACATTGTTGAATCTACAATATCAACTACAGATCTAGAAAAGCATGTTACAGGACATCCAATAATAATGAGAAAAAAACAAGATATACCAAGAATGCATTCAACACCAAAGAGAGTCTCTTTTGATACCAACAATAAGCAGGACCTCAACTGTGATATAAAACAACCAAGAAATGTAAATACAGTAGAAAAGGCAGCCAGACATACTTTGTCTCCAAAACATTTTTTGTCCGTGGGCAGGGCAACAACCAGAACAGATCGGATCCCTCCACAGTGTCCAAACAAATCTCAATAATTACCCTAAATGCTAAAAACATAAAGGGAAATCTCGCGTATGCTCAAAGTCTTGCAGAAAAATATGACATAATATGCTTACAGGAACATTGGCTATTTAGTTTTGAATTAAAGTTCTTAGAAAGTATTTCTAAAGATCACTCTATTCATGCAAAAGCAGTTGATATGAATAATCCACTACCTCCTTTACAAGTCCCAAGAGGCTACAGTGGCACTGCAATTGTGTACAAAAACAACTGGAATATAAAATCAATAAAACACCCAGATGGGCAGGAAAGAATCAACGTCTTGGAACTAGAAACTAATCCCAAAATTTGTATAATCAATGTTTACTTACCCTCAAGAGGAAACAATACAAAAGAAAAATTTAAGGCAACGCTAGATGAGGTCGAGGAAATTCTTAGAAAATTTAATGACACACATCTCGTCTTATTATGTGGCGATATGAATGCTTCATTGAAGAGAACGCCTGAAAACGAACACGACAAGATCTTTAAAGCCTTTGTAAAAAGGAATGAACTATATACAACACAAGAAGGGATACCAACTTTTACCCATCCAAACGGTGAGGATAAATATGAAATTGACTACATTCTCACAAATAACATTGGAAAGAAGACAGCAATGAAGACTGTATTGAACACATATGAACCTCTCAACACTTCAGATCATATAGCTATATCTACAAAAGTATCTATTGGATATGAAATTAAACAAAAGAAGGATAAGGTAATCCAATTAAAACCAAAATGGGACAAGTGTGATCTTCAAACTTACCAAACGATAGCAAAAAATCTCATTGAAGAGACTCGAGACAATTGTCAACAAACTTTATCAGATAAAATAGATAACCTCTCTGTCGCCCTCAAGAAAGCTGAGGAAGTTAGCATACCAACAAAATCTTATAATTTACAAAAGAAAAAATCACGGGTTAGCAATCACAAAATAAAGCAAGCTGCAAGAGAAAGCAAAGCCCTCTGGTGGAAGTGGAAAAAAGACGGGTCTCACAAAGACAGTAAAGATAAAACATATTTAGCTATGAGAACAGCTAAAAAGTTGTTAAGAAAGGCACAAAGACAAATTATTGGCAAGTCCCATCGTGAAAAATTGATGAAGATCATGGAAAGTAACGGTGACGATAAAACTTTTTACAAGTTGATCCGTGAACAACGGTCAAATACAAACACTACCACTGAATTTCTAACAATTGCAGGTCAAACAGTAGATGATGAACAAGAGTTACTTAATGCATGGGCAAATTACTTCGAAAAACTTGCCCAACCTCTTCAAGACAATCATTTTAACGAAGAATACAGGAAAAAAGTTGAATCAGACCTCATATTGATGGAGGATATTTTCAAGGTCAGAAATCACCATACAACCCCTGTATCCATGAAAGAACTGAAAGACGCTATAGCTACCTTAAATAGTAATAAAGCACCAGATGTGTACGGCCTAACTGCGGAACATTTAAAGAAAGGGAACGAAACTGTGTATATCTACCTACTTGACATCATCAATACCATACTAAAAGACAAGCAGATTCCCACTAGCCTCAAAATAGGAATACTGACACCTGTCTATAAAAAGGGAAAGCCAGATAATCCCTCCAATTATAGAGGAATATCAATAACTCCTGTGATTCTTAAAGTCTTAGAACAAATTTTATCCTCAAGACATGAACAAATATTCATTGAAACTCAATCTGAACTACAGTATGGATTTACCAAAAGAAAATCTAGCCTAATGTCAGCTTTCTTGCTGACAGAATGTCATTTGGAAACAAAATCCAAAAAAGAAACTATGCTCCTAACAACACTTGACACTCAGAAGGCCTTTGATGTGGTTTCACATGATATTCTTCTACATAAACTATACTATGATGGCATCCGTGATGCAGATTGGCTCATCATTAAAGACTTATATACTGATATGAGTACTAAAATTAAGTGGAATGGTGAACTATCTAGAAAATTTCCAATACTACAAGGCGTCAGACAAGGTGGTATTCTTTCAGCGGGCCACTACAAAAGATACAACAACCCTCTTCTTTTACAACTTGAAAGTAATTTCACCGGAGTCACAATTGGAACTGAAAAAGTACAACATATCACATGTGCTGATGACCTTGCATTAGTATCAACTTCGCCACAAGAAATGACCCTGATGGTAAAACAAGTAGAACATTTCAGTAATGACAATCGCTACAGGATAAATCCGACAAAAAGTAACATCATACAGTACAACTCAAAAAGTGAATTTGTAAAACCCATACTACAGGATCAGATTATAGATCAAACTAGCGAGACTATACATCTAGGAGTATTCAGAAAACAGGACGGTAAACCGAATATACCAGAACACATAGCTAGAGGCAGAAGAACTGTATGGGTAATTCTACAAAAACTGTCCAGATTGAGCCAGGAAAATTTTTAATATCGGACTTTTCGCAATTTGCATAAAATGTGTCTTGGTGTCAACGTTGAACACTGTAGAATCAATATGTAATGCTCGCAACGCTACCGGACAACATACCATAGCATTGTGTGGCTTGAAACTTTTAAAGGGTGCTATTTTTTTCACTACCGTAACAAATGTTTAAAAGGTGAAAATCATGCTTAATATTAACTGTACGTCATGGAAGTTTGCGGTTGTGATAAAAGTTCAGTTTGAAAAATAGTTTTTATGGTGCAGATCTGACAGATCTCGACTGCATTTGAATTAATTTCAAAAATAATGTGTCAGAACGAAATTTTTACATATTATTGGTCTTTAAAATAGCGCTAAAAAACTTAATCGTCTTTAAATGGTAATAATTTTCACAATGTATGATGGGTCATCATTGAAAGTATTCTATCAGCTTGACAAGAGAGACATTCAAATTATAGTTTACAATTAAATTACTTATTTAGTGGCTGTTATGGTAGTGAAGTCAGTGTTACGGTAGAGAATATGTTACGGTAGTGAAATAGCTGGAAAGGAACAATAATAAATGTGATGATTTCAAACATGTTTTATTCATTCGAACTTCATTTAGATCTAAAACAACAAAACAAATAAACTATGCAGAACAATGCATAAAGAGAAAGTGAAGCAAAATTCAAAGATCAAGCACGTCCTCATTGATGTCCCAAAGCTTTGGTTGAATCTGGTAGTGGCGTGACCCAACCTTGGGTGGAGGCGGAATTAGAATGACAAATTTATCATGGAAATACCACAATACATCTTGCATATGAGGCCATAAAAAAAAAAGTTCGGCCCTATATTGTGAAAAACATTGACCTCTATCTCCGACTCATCTATGTCTTGGATAATGCCTGGGTAGGGCTTACTGTCATATGTGACTACACAAAACCAGACTATGAGGCATCAAATTGATCTGGTCCTTTGAAAAAAGAGAAAAACAAACATCTTTACCACCAGTACAATACATTTAAAGCAGCCGATTGTAAATAAACCTGGCACATGACAAACCTTCACATAATAATTTTATAAATGCTGCTTAACCCTTTACCACACACTGCTGAATTTAGCGACCCTGGAAAAGAAGCCTTTTTGAAAACATTGAAGGAAAAGGAGAAGATGCTGGTAACCAGCATTTTCTTATTTTCCCACATTGCTTTTTACCATATTGAAGAAAGAATGCGCCTTTTGAGCTACACTGAAACTGTCGTTTGCAAATGCTTTTCTTTGGACAAGGATACAATTTCGGTGAAGGTCAGATAGTGTTTTGCTTTGGACAAGGCTAAAATTTTGTCATCTTGTAAAGGGTTAATTTTAATCCATTTAAACACCAAGTATTCTGGGAAGAGGAAATTGTGTGACCCTGTTCTTTTCGTCCCAATTTTTTCAAGTCCTCTGCCACATGACACCTATATAGGCAGTAATGGATTATTTCGTTGACAATGAATTTAAATATTGCATCACGAAAACTTAGGTCATCGATATTACATTTTTGTTTGTAACTGATAAAATTTTCTTAATGCTCTAAATTTAGACTGGTAAAGTTAAAACTAAACTCCTTAAAAAAATATTTTTGACCCAGATTCTAAACTCCGGCTTGTAATTTAGAAATGCGAATTCTCCCTTTTTTTTTTGCAGCTATTACGACCTGATTCAATGTCTTTCACTACGTACGATAGGCCTACTTGCAGGCAGTGGCTATGTGAAAAAAAAAGAAGCTTGGGAAAAACAAGAAACAATTTTTAAAATGTAGTCGCTAGACTTTAATAACAGAGCGTTTATTGTACTTCACTCAATCAGAACTCCCATTTATATATGAGCCGTGCTCTGTATAAAGGGGGCCTAATTAATCCGGAAAAATTATGGATCTGGATCAGTAGACTGTGCAGTTAACATTGGTTAAAACAGTCTGCCATTGGTCAATTTTCTACATGCCAAAGGTCCGGTCTACCTCACGATTTTGTCAGCTTTCAGGCAGTATTTATAAAATGGTGTTATATGGCGCTTTCAATATTATTTCAGTCATATCATGGCAACAGCTCACATATTCATGTATTTGTTTGGTTTCACCAGTATTAGGCTGGGGCTCAGAGGTGCCTTGCCCAAGGACACCCCCAAAAAACCCAGAGGATCGAGTGCGGCTCGAATCCGGGGCCTCCAGGTCACGAGTCTGGCACTGTACCACTGAACCACTCTGGACCCCTACCTTTCAGACAAAAAGGATTTTATGGATCCATAATCATGTGAGGAGTCCGAGGACTTAGAGATCTATTACTCTAATGCACCACGGAGATACATAGACCCCGAATTTTCAGAGCATGATCCATATAGATCTATTTAATTATTTTTACTCTTGATCTAATCAACAAATGTAGACTTTATTGTTTCATTAGAATCTTGATAATCAATATCTTTTCCTTCCTTAAACTGTAAGATTTTAAGCATTTTTTCACTACCGTTACGAATCCTTCACTACCGACACGAAAATGACTGTTGCGGTAGTGAATCGTTACGGTAGTGAGTTTTCTTCTTAAGTTAAGCGTTTGGAAAAGTCTGATAATAAACAAATACACATAAATCAACATATTAATATCTCTTCCTCTTGCAAAATTCAGTTGTATTGAAACGAGGTTAATATATACATGCATAAATAACTTATATAGCGTTCGGTAGTGAACTATCAAAAGTGTACGCGGGAAAGTTACTTACCTTTATCAACTTTTCCCGCGTTTTCTATGCTGCATCTTCACCTTAAAACTTCCCGCCTTGAAAACTCGAAAAAAATGACGTCATTACATACCATGTGATTCGCCAAAATGTAAGTCACACCCAATTCATAAACGAAATACATGACTGTGACGGTAGTGAATTTAAACCGCATGGACATTCTTCAAACGCCAATATTTTTGAACAAGTTAAGAATATACTTATGGAAAAGATCTTTATTCACTCTATGTTGCATGTAAATTGCAATTATGTAACCATTTTACTTGTAAGTGTTTTTAGTGATTTAAAAAAAGTTATCTTCTTGGGGATAACAGAGGTATGGGACAAGGCAAAATATACCAGGTGGCAAAATTTTAGGATGAAAAAAGACTAAGAAATGAAAACAAACCCGTATAACTCTTATACTGACTTATGCGGAATAAAATAAAGATTCAGGTAACGCAAATTTCACTTTGATATCTTTTTTAGTAAAATAAATATATGTGTCTGTATCCAAGGGACTCAATTTGCCCATTTTCTGTAGAAATACCCGTATACTCTTTGATGGGTGCGGGCTGCCATGGTAAAACTGGCATATCACAATCCATCAAAGCCCACTTATGGTCAACATTTGTAGTACCTAGATTTGTATATGGATTGGAAACAATACCCTTGACAAAAAAAGATGAAATTGCACTTGAAACCTTTCAGAATGCTATACTTAGACAGATCCAACATTTACCTGAGAGATCATCCTCAACAGCTGTTAAAGCGCTTTTAGGAATCCCTCCAATTACTAGCATATTACATAAAAATCTTTTAAACCTGTTTTACTCTATGATTGCTTCTCCAAATACAAAAGAATACAGAATTATAGTACGACAACTTGCTGTAAAGCAAATAGGAGAAAAAAGTATGGTATCAATATGTCGTAACCTTCTCAGTAAATACAGTCTACCTACAGCATATGAACTGATGCGAGATACTCCCACTAAGGAAAATTGGAAAAATATACTCAGAGACTCAGTAAACAAGGTTGTTGAAAATGAATGGCGAAATGATATCACTGAAAAACCTTCCTTGAAATATCTAAATCAAGACATTTTGAAAGTTGGACAACCTCACCCAATATACAGCACAGTTAGACCAAATGTCCATGATGTACAGAGAGCTGAATTGAAAGCCAAAATAATAACTGGTACATATATCCTACAGGCTAACAGAGCAAAATTTAACCAATTTGAAGTAAACCCAACCTGTGGCCTCTGTTGCCAGCAACCTGAAACTAGAGAACACTTCATTGCACAATGCAGTTCACTATCAAAAATTAGAACTCATTTTATCACAAAAGCTGCAAATTTGTTACACATTAGCCCAAATGTTTTATCTTCTTTGGAAGCATCCAATTTTACACAATTCTGCTTAGACTGTACCCATCCATTGCTGTCAAACTACCTTAAGATACCGTGTGAAAGTCAAGACAGATTAGAATACTATACAAGAAAATACATCTTCAATATACATTTTACTCGTTCCAAACTGTTAGAAAATTAATCACTGATTTAAGAAGTTCAACATAGCCAATACTTTACTGTAAGCCAAGTCAGTTGTATAAAGACCAAAGGAAATGTTAATTTGATGCAGTGTATTCAGTGCTATTGAATATCATTCGTGTATATAATAAGTGTATGATATTAGTGTTAATTCTTTGGTGGTTACGATGGAATAGATATATTACCTAGGACTATTGACCTAGGGTGCTCCGCTACAACAATCGGAGGAATCTACCAGAACAACAACAACAACAATATGGCGGCAGTCGAACGTTGGAAGTTTTCGAGAAAGGTAAATATTTAATTTCTGTGCTTGTAGCGTAGCTTCTAATTTTTTCGTGCATTCTAGTTATTTGATTTGAAATATTTGACCTGCGAATCATGTTTTCAAGAGTAGATAAAGCCCACCTATTTATTCCAGTGTTAAATAAAACGCCCAGGACATAATAGTATTATTAATACAGCGGGCTGAGATAACATCCAGACTTCTAACCGGCACCCTTCAGTCAAATGGAGCTGCCTTTAACCAGCACAGGGTCGATCCAACCTGCAAAATTTGCAATCTAGAACCAGAAATAATAGAATATTTGAGAAGTAATTGTCATTATACGAAAGAAATCAGAGACTCGTACAAGTAAAAGCACAATAGTTCCACCTTAGAACCATACTCATACAGCGTTCATACAGCGATGCGGTTTGTTGTATTTCTCTGCGTGATAGTTAAGCAACGTGCATTAGGTTATTGCCTGGATGGGTGACCAGGTCGTTGCACGTCACATTTGGTGGCAGCAGTGGGATAATGACAACTGCGGGACTGGAGTTGCCTTACCCATGTAAATTCCCCAGGTGTTTCTGTGCATACATACTTGTATATAGGTCTCGGGGTCCAGACTTCTCAAAGGGGGGAGTAATGTCACGGAGAGAAGTTAGATATATAAGCACTTGAAACCTGCCTTGCTAGCTTTTGAAAAAATGTTATTAAAAATGTCTGGAATAAATATGATTTTACCAGCATCTTTTCAAACGGCTCTATGCTACAAAATTTTCAATGACAGCTAATAAAATGGGCATGAATCATTAGATAAATGATTAATCTTTAACATCACCCAAACTGTGCTTCAAAATACCAATTAAATCAA
This sequence comes from Tridacna crocea, assembly GCA_943736015.1. NCBI lineage: Eukaryota > Metazoa > Mollusca > Bivalvia > Cardiida > Cardiidae > Tridacna > Tridacna crocea. Next base: position 65,688,982 of record OX031061.1, on the reverse strand, counting down.
TGGAAATTCACCTTTTTCCCCAAAGTAAATAAATCCAGTGTGCTTTGTAAATAACTTACATGGCGACTTCCGTTAAACAGGCATGCGCACTAGGCGGAATATTGTACAGTCTGGTTATCTAACACTAATAATCATTTCAGCACAAGGTGCCTTTGTCAACAGCGAAATTTGCAATTAAACCAACCTGTAGTGGGTCAGAAATACTGTGATTTTTACCGAGACATGTGCATCGATGATATCACTATGTTTGGATTTCTGGTAAAGTAGGTCAACGGTTATTTACGTTGAAAAGTACAGATTTGCACGAAGGTAAGATTTAGATATCTGTGTTCTGCTTGATTGACCATTTCCCTCCAATCAGCCACATGACTTTTGAAATTTTCTCATTCCCACTTCAGTTTCTCAGTTGTACACTTGGAAAACCATTTTTGTGTTTCTAGAATTTAAATTAATGTGGAAAAAGGAAGGACTTTGATGTAAGTTGTACTTATGGATGATTTTATTGTGATTCTCAAGTCCCGTGTTTTTCATGAGGATTTTGGAAGCCTTTTAATTTTTTTTACCAGCTTTCCCTTATAGTTATAAATTGTTTTCATCCTTCTTTGACCCTGAGTATTTCCTTTTTATAAGGCAATTCTTTTTTTTTTATCCCTTTAACACACAATGCTGCATTTAATTGACCTACAGGAAGAAGCCTTATGAAAACATTCTGACAAAAGAAAAAAAATGCTAATAACCAGCATTTTCTCCTTTTCCAAGAATGTTTTATACCTTGTCAAAGAAAAAATGCATCAATAGAGCTACAATGAAATTGTCCTCTGCAAATACTTTAAATTTTGACCTGTCTCCAATGTAATATGGTAAAGAGTCAGTCAGCTTCTTGCCTTTCTCTAGTCTGCACATCTTTTATTGACATTTTCAGTTCTATATAGCAATCACAGAGGAAGGGATAGAGAACTTTTTTTAAAGCATCATGGGAGTGTGAACTAACCTGAATTGGTAAGAACATACTGTTTATTGTAAAACAGAAATTTGAAGTCGTAAGATTTAAGTCATTACCAAATAACAAAATTTTCGGTTTGTCAAAATCAAAAACATTTGCAGACGACAAAATAAAAGTGACTAAGAATTTAAAATTTGTTTTTGTAAAGGGTAGAAAACATGGTGGGAAAAGGAGAAAATGCTTCCCACAATGTTTTACAGAGGCTTCTTTCTCAGGTTTTTTAAAAGGATGGATTTTGTGGTAATAGTTGCCATTTTGGTTAGATTTAGTCTGGCTTTAGATAAGAATATTTTGCTGAGGACTTATTTTTGTACAATTTGCATAGTTAAATTCAGTGGCATGTTTTGAGTTGTATTGCATCGTTTTGCTTCATCTATGGGTAAAGGATTTATATAAAAAAAATTCATTATAATACTTTTCAGCCTTTGGAAATTTTTAATGAAAGGGTTAAAAGGTGTGGAAAAAGGAAAAAAATGGTGGTATTTTCTCATCCCTAAAAGGACTTTAACTCTTTACCAAATGACAAAATTTTAGACTGGTCCAAATTGAAAACGTTTGCAGACGACAAAATGAATGTGACTAAAGAATTTAAATTTGTTTAAGAAAGGGAAGAACACATTTTGAAAAAAGGAGAAAATGCTGATTATCCCACAATGTTTTCAAAAGGCTTCTTTTACAGGGTGTTAAAAGCCGGGATGGTGTGGTAAAGGGTTGAAATAATCTGCCTTTGCTCATAGGTTTGCAGATGATTCTGGACATAGTTTAGCATAATGTGTTACTGTGTTAAAAACGCATAGAGGCTGTAGTTGTAAATGTGTTAAAGTGAAAAAGATGAAACCGACAGCACAAAATGGAAACTTTACAAAATCTAAGGAAGGTTGTATGAAATTTTCACAAAATGACAAGGGTTGTAGTTTAAGTCAACCCTGTACCATACAATTTTTTTTTTAATCAGTTCGTATTGGAAGCATTTCTTGCTGACACATCAAATATGACTCAAATATTGATGTTTGTCTTCAAACAGATTGAAAACATTGTGAGAAAAGACGGAAATGCTTGTGACCAGCAGTTTCTTCTTTTTCAATTATGTTTTCAGAAAGCTTTAATTTGCTGTGTCAAAAAAACTTTGGATTGTGTAGTAGTAGGTTAATTTTCTTTGTAAGCCTCTGGCTGCTTTTCCACATAATCCTATTTGAAACAATGGTTAGCTGTGGAAGAGGAATGAATTCTGACACAAAGATTATCATCAATACTTGGAAAGAGATTGTCCAAGCAAGGAATTGAATCAGTGACCCCCATGTTCTCAAGTCCTACATGCTATCGACTGAGCTGGAATAAGGCATGGGTTGTGTGTCAAGGTCACTGTATATTGTAAAATATTAACTTTCTTAGCCCGGTTGGCATCATGCAGGGCTTGTAATCTAGTGGTCATAAGTTACATTCACAACTCATTTCAAAAAACTGATGATAGTCATTGCTACTGGTTCATTCTTCTTCAGTATTTTCTCACTTATTTGCTGATTGGTATTGTCACTGATCAGCACCCTAAAGCTTGCAAGAGCTGGTCAGTATTAACCTTTAAGCTGCTTCACACTGACCTTTTGAGGATGGAGTAGATTAAGACCAGGATGCAAAGAACTTGCGGTCTGATCTTGGATCTGCATTGTCGGATAGGGAGATTTTTTTGTCCAAAAATTAAGTTTGAAATAACATTGATCTGGCTATTGAGCACAGTAAGGGTTAACTCTTTAACACATAATTCCGACTTGAAAGACCCTGAGCTGAGAGCCTTTGAAAAAACTGTGGGAAAACGAGAAAATGCTGGTAACCAGCACTTTCTCTTTTTCCCACAATGTTTTCTATCCTATCCAAGACAAATTTTAATTTTCAATTATATTAATTTTGTTGTCTGGAAATGTTTTGAAGTTAGACTAGTCAAAAATTTTGTCATTTGGTAAAGACTAAATAGTCAATCCTTTCCTTTTTCACACAATCCTGAAATTTAACAACTCTGAGAAAGAGGCCTTTTGTAAATATTACAGGAAAATGAGTAAATTTTGCAATATTTCTGTCCATTGTCTTTTACGATTGACCTCAAAATAATTTTACCCCACATGCCCTTTTCACCCTTTACACCCTTACCAAAAGTGATTAGATTTAGACTTTTCCCAGCTGTAGACAACATATTGATTGTGGTTCAAATGATGAGGTAATATGTTGTTTACTAGCATTTTTTCCTTTTCTCTCGATGTTTTTAAAGATCGCCCAGGGTTAGGGTTAGGTCGTTTAAACTTGGGATTGTGTGGTAAATGGTTAACAGAACTTGGTATATACCATAACCTCTTCCATGCCTGGACACGAAGCGTTGCTAAGTCCTGAAGAAGAAATCATTTGGAATATTTAATGGCACATATAATTTTTATTTTGACATCCAGTAAAGAGTTGAAATGAAGTGTTTTTCAGACTTTTCTATACTACCATCCTTGCATAATTACATCAGACAGTGTCAAAGATCAAACATGAACTAAAACAACTTATGTACACATGAAATACACAATATCTTTTTTTTTTTCTTTAATCTGAAATTGTTTCATAAGTAGTTAATCCATTTAAATAATCCATCAATAATCCAATCTAAAAGGAAAATAAATCTTTATCTGCATTTAAATTTATACAGTTTGCAAAAAGATATAATTAACCCACTACCATACAATCCATACTTTTGACGCCCCCTGAGAAAGAAGCCTTTAGAAAACATTGTGGGAAAATAAGAAAATGCTGGTGACCAGCATTTTCTCCTTTTCCCACGTTTTCTACCCCTCACAAAACAAATTTCAAATTTTCAGTCACTTTTATTTTGTCGTCTGCAATTCCTTTCAATTTTGACAAACCTAAAATTTTGGTAATGGGTTAAAGCAAACAACATTTTTATCATGGTGCAATATAATAATTTGTATGATAATGTTAAAAAAAAAATCAGTAACTGACACTGTTTTGCAAAATCAAGTGAAAAGAATAATATCATCACAATGAACATGATATAAAATTTGGCTTGAATCTTCTTCTGTGTGGGGCGAATTTTCTTCGGTCTAGATCTTCTCAACTTTTTGCTTTGGACCGATTCTTCTTGGGTCCGAATCTTCTTCCATTCGCGGGGGACCAGTCTCGTGAAATATATAGAACCAGTTTAATTTCCGGATACAAGGCAGGGAACTACAAATGTAAAATACCGCCATCTTTGATTTTTTGTGACACAAACATCTGCATTGAAACCGGTAATAATTTTTGGGGCCCGACCTATAGGGACTTTTCAGGTTGTATATCCGGCATAATACTGGCAAACGCTCCTCCGCTATACAGCCCTATTGAAACATGTTTTACAAGTTAAACGTAAGTTAATGAAATTTGGTTCCGTAGAACAATAAGTATCGTAATATAATAATAGGTGCTACCTATGAACGGGAAAAGCACAAACCCATCAGCCTGTCAATTTATATCGAAATCATTTTTTGTCAATGAAAAAAAATTATTTGGGGGAGGAAGAAAGGGCGGTGCCAATCTGAAGTAGACTAGAAATTTTGAACAACTGTTGGCTGCTGGAAATATTATCCCCTACAAAAATGTATATAGAGGGCAGCACAAAAAAGCAAAGCTACGAAATTGAACGATAATATACTCTTCAAAAAAAGAAACGCATATTGAAATTTTGGGCATAAAATAAAACAAGTACTTGTGATAGATAATTATATATTACATACAAATAATTTCATTGAAAGTCACTTCAAAGTGTACATTTTCATTTTCTATCACAGTTCATTAGACACTCACATGTCAAGGTCACCAATCGTCAATATCTCGTATGTCCACCACGAGCGTCAATAACTGCTTGACAGCGTCTCCCCACTGATGACGTCAGATTGCGAATCACTTGCTGAGGAATGTTTGTCCATTCGGCCTGTAATGCAACAACAAGCTGTTGTAACGACTGCGGTGCCGGTTGTCGTTCTCGGACGCGTCTATCCAATTCGTCCCATAGGTGCTCTAAGGGGTTCAAATCTGGCGATTTGGATGGCCAAGGAAGTACCGGAATGTTGTTGTTCTGTAGATAGGCAGTTGTTATCCTTGCTGTATGCGGCCTAGCGTTGTCCTGCTGGAATATCCTGCCATTATTCTGCATAATGGGAACGACGTGTGGTTGCAGGATCTCGTCACAGTATCGCTGAGCCGTCAGTGTACCGTTTACGTGTACCAAATCGGTTCTTCCGGTGTGAGATATTGCTGCCCACATCATCACACTGCCACCACCAAATCTGTCAACCTCTTGGATACAATTAGTAGCAAAACGTTCATTTCGCCTCCTGTACACCCTTGCTCTACCATCTGCTCGCTGTAACAGGAACCTTGATTCATCACTGAACCAAACTGTTCTCCACCGCTGCTGAGGCCATACTCTATGCGTCTGAGCCCATTGTAGTCTGTTTTGACGGTGTTACTGGTTCAACACGATAGCTCTTACTGGGCGTCGTGCCCTGATCCCAGCATGTCCTAGGCGGTTTCTGACTGTCTGGTCCGAGATTCTGCGCATTCCTGGTATCGTGGAAGCAGTAGATGTGGCTGTTGTGAATCGTTCACGTAAGTGCCGTAACCGGATATAGCGGTCCTGGGCAGGAGTTGTCACTCTTGGTCGGCCTGACCTTGGGAGATCACGGGTTGATTGATGCTGCTGGTACCTGGCCCAAAGTCTAGATATGGTGCTCTGGGCCACATTGAAGATCCTCGCCATAGCCGCCTGGGATTCACCTGCTTCTAATCTACCGATAGCGTTGTTACGTTGAGCTTCGTTCAAACGTGGCATAACTTGACCGTTCACTGTTTAGAGATGTGAATGATTTCGAAACCGAGAACCCCCGCCTTTTAAAGACCATTAAACAAAGTTTCAGGTGAAAAACATGCAATATCGATTTTTTCGTGTTAATGATGGAAATGAAGCAAGTTCAATATTGAGTGAAATCGGTGACACGTCCCATTAGTTGACCTTTCAATTTAATCAACTGGGATTTAAAAACAGCTTGATATTGTTCAATTTAAAGCACATATAAATCAAACAAAAATTTAACTTCTAATTATACAAAAGAACGGAAAGAAATATTATGCGTTTCTTTTTTTGAAGAGTATAGATGTACTAGATCTATTTAAAACAAAATCACATAGGCCTACATAAATTCATGTACTTCAAACCCTCTGATACAGTCCATAACCAACTTAAAGTGGGCATCACTGCTTAAAAGTGGTGGATCTGGGAACTGATCGGCATGAACTTTGAGTTTTTGTTCAGTAGAGCTTATGTTCTTCATATTTCTCTTCATTCTGTTATACTTTTGCGTTTTTGATTCAGAAGAGACTGGGGCATAATACTTAATTCCAAGTTTCCTACATTTCTGAAAAGTATTCGACTCATCAGGACTTAGTTGTGAAATAGATTCACTGTCAACATATTGCTGTGCATTTGGCTTCAGTGTTTGTCTTGATTTTTAGCTCACCTGAGCACGAAGTGCTCATGGTGAGCTATTGTGATCGTGCTGTGTCCGTCGTCCGTCGTGCGTCGTGCGTCGTCCGTCGTCAACTTTTTACCTTGTGTACGCTCTACAGGCCACAGTTTTGGTCGGATACTCATGAAAGTTGGTCAGGATGTTTGTCTCGATGAAATCTCGGACGAGTTTGAAAATGGGTCATGTGGGGTCAAAAACTAGGTCACTAGGTCAAATCTTAGAAAAACCTTGTGTACGCTCTAGAGGCCGCATTTTAAGTCGGATACTCATGAAAGTTGGTCAGGATGTTTGTCTCGATGATATCTCGGACGAGTTCGAAAATGGGTCATGTGGGGTCAAAAACTAGGTCACTAGGTCAAATCTTAGAAAAACGTTGTGTACGCTCTAGAGGCCACATTTTGAGTCGGATACTCATGAAAGTTGGTCAGGATGTTTGTCTCGATGATATCTCGGACGAGTTCGAAAGTGGGTCATGTGGGGTCAAAAACTAGGTCACTAGGTCAAATCTTAGAAAAACCTTGTGTACGCTCTAGAGGCCGCATTTTCAGTCGGATACTCATGAAAGTCGGTCAGGATGTTTGTCTCGATGATATCTTGGACGAGTTTGAAAGTGGGTCACGTGGGGTCAAAAACTAGGTCATCAGGTCAAATCTTAGAAAAACCTTGTGTACGCTCTAGAGGCCGCATTTTGAGTCGGATACTCATGAAAGTTGGTCAGGATGTTTGTCTCGATGATATCTCGGACGAGTTCGAAAGTGGGTCACGTGGGGTCAAAAACTAGGTCACCAGGTCAAATCTTAGAAAAACCTTGTGTACGCTCTAGAGGCCACATTTTCAGTCGGATACTCATGAAAAATGGTCAGAATGTTTGTCTGGATGATATCTTGGACGAGTTCGAAAGTGGGTCACGTGGGGTCAAAAACTAGGTCACCAGGTCAAATCTTAGAAAAACCTTTTGTACGCTCTAGAGGCCACATTTTCAGTCGGATAGTCATGAAAGTTGGTCAGGATGTTTGTCTGGATGATATCTCGGACGAGTTCGGAAATGGGTCACGTGGGGTCAAAAACTAGGTCACCAGGTCAAATCTTAGAAAAACCTTTTGTACGCTCTAGAGGCCACATTTTTAGTCGGATACTCATGAAAGTTGGTCAGGATGTTTGTCTGGATGATATCTCGGACTAGTTTGAAAATGGGTCACGTGGGGTCAAAAACTAGGTCACCAGGTCAAATCTTAGAAAAACCTTTTGTACGCTCTAGAGACCACATTTTCAGTTGGATACTCATGAAAGTTGGTCAGAATGTTTGTCTGGATGATATCTCGGACGAGTTTGAAAATGGGTCACGTGGGGTCAAAAACTAGGTCACTAGGTCAAATCTTAGAAAAACCTTTTGTACGCTCTAGAGGCCATATTTTCAGTTGGATACTCATGAAAGTTGGTCAGGATGTTTGCCTGGATGATATCTCGGACAAGAACGAAAATGGGTCATGTGGGGTCAAAAACTAGGTCACTAGGTCAAATGTTAGAAAAACCTGTTGTAGGCTCTAGAGGCCACATTTTCAGTCCGAAACTCTTGTAAGTTGGTCAGAATGTTTGTCTTGATGATATCTCAGACAGGCTTGAAAATGGGTCATTGGGGGTTAAAAACTAGGTCACCAGGTCAAATCTTAGAAAAACCTTGTATATGCTCTGGATGCCACATTTTCAGTCCAACACTCTTGAAAATTAGTCAGAATGTTTGCCTTTATAATATCTTGGATGAGTTTGAATATGGGTCATGTTGGGTCAAAAACTGGGTCAATAGGTCAAATGTTATAAACACCTTTTGTATGCTCTAGAGGACACATTTTCAGTCTGATACTCCTAAAACTTGTTCATAATATTTGTCCTGGTGATACCTTGAATGAGTTTGAAAATGGGTCATGTGGAGTCAAAAACTAGGTCAATGGGTCAAATATTAGAAAAACCTTGTGTACACTCCAGAGGCTACATTTTCTGCCTGATACTCTTCAGACTTGGTCAGAATGTTTGTTTTGGTGATGTCTCAAAAGAGTTTGATAATGGGTATTTGTCGGGTCCAAAACTAGGTCACTTGATGAAATCTTAGAAAAACCTTTTGTACACTGTAGAGGCCACATTTTCAGTCCAATACTCATGAAACTTGGCCAGAATGTTTGTCTTATTGATATCTCAAAAGTGTTTGATGATGGGTAATGTCTGATAAAAAACTAGGTCACTGGGAAACTAGATGGTGCATGTTTGGTCAATAAACTCAGGTGAGCGATTTCAGGGCCATCATGGCCCTCTTGTTTAAGAGGAGGGAGAGAAATGGTTTTGACATGTACATTATTTATCTTCCTTTTCAATCGAGACAGCTTTATACTGACATTTAATTTTGTGTCTGAAGTATTTGTGGATGTACATGTGTTTTTTAATGTCATTAACTTACATATTGCACCACTTGAAAATGGATGAAGTAGGGTGAAATGTGAATTAGCTAAATGTAGGTTTATAGTTTGTGTTGAATTTGTCGACGAAAACGTTTCACAGTGATAGCGTGTGATAAACTTAATCTGGTCCCTGTTAAATGCAACTCCTTTAAGAAATGTTTTGATGTCAATGTTCAGTATTTTACTTGCTACTTTTATTTCACATGAGGTAGCCCAACCATTTCTGCTTAGCATGAGATGTATATATGCTTGGGATACTGATGCATCGTGTGACAAGATCACAGATTGGCACCATGTGCCCCATTTTTTCAAAATGTGACTGCAGATGAGATTAAGCAGTATACCTCCATTTGTATAAGTGCCATATAGTGCAAGGCTAAGACAACTGAAAAAGCAATTTCCATCACCAGGAACATCGAATTGTTTGAATGCCTGATTTTGTATTTGTAAAACAGGGGCTTCCATAAATTGGGAGTGGTTGTTCAAGTCATATAATCCATAATTCCTGTGTGCCTCATGTGAACCAGTTGTTGAATCATTATTGAATGATTTAAGAACTGAGTTTTCTTCAAGAGATTTTTTTCCAACAACCCTGTATGCATTGATTTGGTCCTTCTACATGATTTCATCAAGTTATCCCCCTTTACTTGTTGTTTCAAGCTGTTTCTTTTTGCCTTACTTATGTCTGTATATATTTTTTGGTTTTTAATGTCTGTATATGTTCTTTTGAAGTCTGTATACATAATTTTTTGTTTCCTTTGTGACTTTTGCAACAGTATGATTGATAATTTGAAACATACCTTTTCAATCTTACCATGTTTTTTGTTGAACTGAAATGGTAAGAATGGTCTGCTTTTGCAAAATAACTAATAGCTGTAAGGCTTAAGGCATTGTTGTAAGAATGGTCTGCTTTTCCATAATTACTGATAGCTGTAAGGCTTAAGGCAAAGTTACACTCAGTCAATGCAGTTTTACTCATTTTGATGAATCAATATATTATACATCAACAATAATTAAAAAAAAAGGGAAATGAAATGCACTCCCGATAGATATGAAATTATGAAATTAAAGAAGAGAGTGTTAGATCTATTGAATGAGAAAAAGAAATATGGGATGCAGGAGACAAAACTCTGCTACAGTTGTTTTTCAGTGAAAAAAGTATCAAACAAGGGGCATAAATGTGTCCAATTGTTTGATAGTTACCTGCCCCTGTACTGTGGACTGTGTTTCTAATTTATTTGTTTATAACTAGTCTAATTGAGAAGGAAGTATTTTTTATTACGTACAGATTGTATTATATAATATAAAATGTCACAGTTTTGCATGACAATAAGAAAGAAGACACAATAAAAAAGACAGGGCTATGACAATATTTTGATGTTGTTTCTGAAAAAAGTCTAGAAAAAACAAGAAGTGTTATTGAAACACGAATGACCCCGAAACGGCCATTTTTTGAGAAATGTAACCTTGATATTCAACCTTGACCTTTGCAGATGATCTTGACCTTGGTACCAGTAGATCTGTATTGATGAGGTGTGCCTTCATACCAAATATGAGCCTTAATTGTAACTAAATTAGTTTAGGAGTAGAAAATGTTAAATTTTCACGTCAAGTTTGCGCAGACAGGCGGACAGCCAGATGGACAGACGGACAACGGTAAAACAATATGCCCCCGATCTTTCGATGCGGGAGCATAAAATAGGGAAATAAGTGATTTTTAGAGTCAAACAACAAATGCGTCTTAAAACAAAATGCAGACAAATTGAAAAAAAACTGTGGTTTTCAAGAAAATGTTGCTTTTAGACTAGTCTACTGTACTGTAGACTAGTTCTATAAATTATAATCATCTGGTAGGGATCTAGATCCGATCCTTCATTGGCATTAAGGCCCCTTTTGATAAAAAGAATTGAAACTACATCTACTAAATAAATCATGCAGGGGACAATGGATTTAAATATGTCGATTTTACTTTTCAAAATGCAGTAGTTGTAGAGGTGCAAATTTAATTTATATAGATCTACTGGGTCTACAGTAGTGCTACAAGAAAGAAAAGTAAACTGTTTTCAAAGACCTAGTTCTGATAAGAATTATTTATTAGGTTTACAGTCACTATTACAGTCACTATAACAATTCTATTCATTGTAAAATAATCTAGTTCTATATCAATTATTATTCAATCATTTTGATATGAGATAGACTATGAAAGGGGAATAGTTCATTTCTATTTCTATTTACCATCGCAGTCCAGCAGCAGTTAACTCTCTTTGAATACGAAACGTGCTATGACGTAATATGGTGTAGGATGACGTCACTGGTCTGGAATGAAGCCATGACGACATTTGGGTTGTGTTTCAGTTCTTTTTTTTTTGTATCTTTTTTTTTTATATTTCGTCTTAATTAGATCTATTACCCGTTAATTGTCGACTCTCAATGTCTTAATTTTTGTGTCTTTAAAAAAAGGGGGGGGGGGGGGGAAAAGCGTAATTATAGATCTATGCCTTGCATTTTTGAACGGAAACACAGCATTCGTTGTAAAGGAAGCACCGTTAGACTGGTAACCGGTACAACTGTTCGAATAATAACATGTATATAGTTTGAAAGGGGTACCAACGCCGGATCCAAGATGGCTCCATGAAAACTGGAACCGAGATTTGAGTCTCACGGATATATAGATTTTCATATATTTTTATATATTTTCTTACATTTTATTTTTCGCGTTACCTAAATGCGGGAAAACCGTAAAAAGGCTTTTCCCGTATTAAAGTAACTCGTGTTTACTTCCGAGACATTACACAATTCATTCGCTTACCTGTATTTAGTCCAGTGGTCCTGATGTAAAGGATTATTGCCACTCTCTGTTAGTAGCGCCTATCCTCCATCTCTGGCTTACCGGAAGAGACTTCAGTTCCACCCGTGACGTCACAGGAAACTTGGCAATCTCTGGGAACTCCCGGGAAACCCCCAGTAGACTGACCCAAATCCACTACACTCTCCCCCACTTTATCTTTTGGAGGAAGTCCTGTCTGTGACTTTTGCCACCAAGTGTAGGTGACACCTGAACCTTGGTCTCTTCATCAGGAAAGCCCCGCCTGTTCCCATATGAGGGAACAGGGGCCTTCGTTTCTATGGGCGCACGTCTTTGAGCTTCTTCACAGGGCATTGTAGGGCACCACTGAGTCTTTCGTAAACAGTGGACATCCCTGGTCCCCGTGGTGGCATCGCTCCATTCTTCCTGTCTTGGGTTGCAATACAGCAACCGAATTGGTCGCCCACACTACATCAGCGCCGATTTACCCCGTGTACAGATCACAGCCTCCATGCACAGCTGGCTAAACCGACACCAGTCTTCATGAAGTGGGAGTTTGTTCTCACCTCATGTTGCAGAATTGCCATGTTAGCCAATCGGACTGATAATACAGTCTCCCAACGTCTGTTGCAGCCCTCCAATCTGGATTCGCTACTCCATCCGGACAGATCCACCATCCACCGTCTTGCCATTGTCACTAATGACATTAGGTCCACCTTTGTTAGAGCCAGACGCGTGGCCTGCATCACTCCGCGACCGATCTGAAACACCAGCTCTGATCCCGAAGACCTCTGCTTCCTGTTTCCATCGTCACCCTGTGCCTTGCTGCCACCTGTCGTGGGGCACCAGTTCCCGCTCATGACACCCGACCCCAGTGGCGAAGTCCATGGAGTGGCCAGCTCCAACCTCAAGCCATCGCCTGCGATGTCAACGGAACTGCGATCTCAACTTCCTGGGTAAAAGCTCCCCATCGACTGTCTGCTCCCTCATAAACCCACAAGGTTAACTGGCCATCCAGCCAGCTGACCCTGCCGCTCTTCGAAACCACACAACCATGTCAAGTTCGAATGGTCGGTACGGACAGCAACCCGCTTCCAAAGCAAGCAGCAACTCCCCTGCTGCGCAAACAGCAACTCTACTGCTGCACACTGCTGGCAATTCCACTCCGGGCCAGTAACAACCTTCACCCTCACCTAAATTTAGTTGGTGCGAGTCATCTTTCTGCAGGACAAGTGTTTCATCCAGAAATACTGCCTTATTCCCACTCAAAGCACCCTATCAGTTTCAACAAGGCACAATGAAAGAAATCACTGACTGTGAGTGCATGGCAGAGTTTCCCGCCATTCACTCCTATCTCTTTTTGAATAAGGACCAGTTGACATACCCATATGCAGGTATATTTCTGGATAGCCCAATTACATACTTCATTCATCAGATGACAGTGATCATCTATGAATCTTGTGCTGAATTCCAAACCAATCATGGCTTAGAATTCCAGGGACCTCCAACCCCACAACCTGGTGACTAATTAGAGCCTAAAATGTGATTTCTCATCCAAAATTTAATTTTGTGTCAAACCCAAAATTCACTAATTTATCACAAAATTCAGCTAGGCATTAGCAGACAACTGTCAACAAACCAGAGGGCAGTACAAGAACTCCTGATGGCACCTCCCTGCTGTTACACAGGGTCACTCAAGGCATCATTAGATCCCTAAAGGTTCCCATGAAAACCCACGACACCGACATGTGCCCATCACCTTACACTAACCATGTTAGTGTAACACTTTAACATTAGATGTAGCCATCGACTACAACTGACCAGCTGGACACCTAGACTTCTGAACTGCACCCCATCAAATACAGCTCCTCCACACTAGTGGAGAAAACACTATCTAGCCTTAGCCCAATTCAGGTCAAAGAAATATGCCAATTTCAGTTCTCAAAAATTCTATTTTCAGTCAAAGTATGCAATTTCACAGATGTTTCACTGGAAATTCATCTCTCAAATTTTCCAAAATTTCAACAGCAATTTCTCAAAATTTGAAGGGTTCTAGGCTGTGAAGGCAATACATCCCTGCATTCTCTCCCCCCGTCATTGGCATGCCCCCACCAGAACATGAGGTATTAATTCAGTCCCAGCAAGCATGCAGCTGCAACAGAGTCCGACAGCTGTGTCAATTCACTGCCGCATCTCAGACAGGAGTGTTGATAATATCAACAGTATGTGGGCCAACAATTTGTCCTCGCCACTGGAACATTTATTTGCAAGTTTATTCCAAACCGAGCAAATAAGCACGCTATCACAGGTAGTATTAGCCAGGATTGCCACATTTGCATGCACATGCCAAATCCCAAGGCAATCCAGCGAACACAAAGCGACGAATCGGTCTATCTCCTTGGTAGAATGCAAACAAACATGTCCGACGTGCGTTTGTAATCACGCCGAATCAATCAACGAAGAATGTTGAAATCGCCTCGGCTAGGGACGATGCAACACCTCTGCCACCAGTAAAGTAACTTGTGTTTACTTCCGAGACATTACACAATTCATTCGCTTACCTGTATTTAGTCCAGTGGTCCTGATGTAAAGGATTATTGCCACTCTCTGTTAGTAGCGCCTATCCTCCATCTCTGGCTTACCGGAAGAGACTTCAGTTCCACCCGTGACGTCACAGGAAACTTGGCAATCTCTGGGAACTCCCGGGAAACCCCCAGTAGACTGACCCAAATCCACTACAGTATTGTATTCGATGAATGACAGACAACTCGCCCCAAAGACAACTCGCCCTAAGGCAACTCACCCCACAAAAAATTCGCCCCAAGACAACTCGTCCCAAATTTAGAAGACAACTTGCCCCAAATTATGGGACAACTCGCCCCACATCGAAGACAAGTGGCTTCAAGTTTATAAAAAACTCGCACTAGCTCAAAGATTTCGAAGAATTGAGCCCAATTTAAATAAAGTGATTGATTGATTGATTAATTGACTGGTGGACAGATTGATGCATTAACTCTTTACCAAACGACAAAATTTTAGACAAATTCAAATTGAAAGCATTTACAGATGACAATTTCAGCGTGGCTCAAAGTATGGAATTTGTCTATAATAGCATAGAAAACATTGTGGGAAAAGGAGAAAATGCTGGTAACCACCATTTTCTCCTTTTCTCACAGTGTATTCAAAAGGTTTCTTCCTCAGGGTCGTTAAAAGTCGGGATTGTGTGGTAAAGAGTTAATTGATAGATAGATAGGTTGATTGATAGTCTCAATAATGAGACGCTCCAGTTATCTTTTCCATATTTGGCCATTTACTGTACACCGTACCGTCTCAAGTCTTTCATAAATTTTCTGGTAGCAAGTATAGAGCGCTATAGTGACTTTTAGTTTCATCGGTTTTATCTGTATTGCAGCGAAATGCAAATGACTTTCAGTAATAGACATGACCAAGAACAAACTTAAACTATTCATGACTTAAAGAGCTTATAAAAGTCGTGTATAACATGTTTATCTCGGAAAAATCACGGACGAAATTTATCGGGTGTGACGGCCATTTTGTATGTTTTCGGGAACATGAAACAACCGAGTTACTGATGAAATCCACCGTATTTTCTCACAATCAGCGTTTAAATTGAAAATATTTGTATGTCAAACGAAGGAATATTGAATACGCAAGCAACAGGTATGTTTAAATCCTAGTTTTGTGCTCAATTAGCGAAGTTATGGGAGTTCAAACTTACGCACAAAATCTGTGCGGAACTTTCAACTGATATTGTCCGGGTTGTATCTGTACTCAGAGGCTACCAGTCAAAAAGTAACATTGCCTTTGGGGACAGTCATCTGTACTAGGTTGATTGATTGATTGATGAAAAAATGAATGTGCCTGTAAAACTTAAACTTAATTTAGAAAGATTAGAAAACCTATTGGGAAAAGGAGAACAGCGTGATCTTCTTTAATGTTGTTATCAAATTTGAATTTCTTGGAAATTCTACACACCAGTCTGAAATGTAATAGTGTCCCTTTCAGAAAATGCAAAGATCTTTGTCTTTCTGCTGTAAATACTACCAAGCTACCAAAATTAGGTCACACCATGTTTGCACAAGAAGGCCGATGGCATGTTCTTTATTTGTGCACATTGAACATGAAAATTGTTATCCAAGTTATTCTTTTCATGTTAAAGTGGTCAAAAAATGATTTTTTTATGTAGGCAAGTAATTTGTAGCTCATATTCTGGTCTCAATTCCTAATTTTATCATGTTGTTTCCTTATCATCACGGAATACAGACACTCAAGGCTAATATCAAAAACAGAAATTTGAAGTCATTCTCCCCTATAACATCAGTTGTTTGTACATCACATTTATTTACACTTGGTGCTGGATGGGTCAAAGCGTGATTTCAAAGTATGGTACAGAAAATATATCTGTGGTAAGGCTGCGACTTCTAATCTAGGAATACCCTTTGAATGACATCATTTGACTATGCTTGGATATTCATACTCTGTATGGAAGTGAATCATGAAGTTATTCGAAGTGAATCTTGAAGTTATTCGAAGTGTTCCCTGTCAGTTAATGCTCCTAAGTTAAATCATTGCTCTGTTTGGCTTTGTGATAGAATGAAAATACCTGTTAGGTTCACAAAAATATGAGAAAAGGGCCTATACGGAATGATTCCATTAGAAAACAAAATTCTCTTGACGCACAATTTAGATTTTCATGGGTTTTCGTGGTACAGTGGAGCGACATTTTCCAGTATTATCCCACATTTCCTTTTACACAGAAATGAAGTGTTAAGGTTGACTGATAATGCATGGCCTTTGAAAAAGTTCGGAAGTTGTGCAGGCACATGTTTTAATTAGAAGTACCCTACCGAAACCGATCCCAATATTTGAAAAGGGGATGAAACAATGCTGCTTACCAGCATTTTCTCCCTCCCACAACCTTTTTAAAGGATCTTCTCTTTAGGGTTGTTAGAAGACTTGATCATGTAGTAAAGGATCGGATCTAATCCCCTTGACAAAGGATTACAATGTGAAGCATTTGATGGCATAATATACTGGCAAACGCCCAGCCACCATACAGTCATTATGTGCATTGATTTTTAGTTGAAAGAAAAAATTTATGAAATTTTCAGTTTCATTCCAGTGACAAATACTGAATTTGATATAAACAAAATGAATCTGTGAAACAATTGCAATTTTTTTGACACATAATTTTTAGTTTCATGTGTTTTCCGCAATCTATGGAGGGGCATTTTCCGGTATTTTGCTCATTTATTCTCATGCATTTGGTCCTCAGATAGAGTGAATGTGATTTCTTTGCTTCAGGACCTTTTTGAAATGCTTGTAGAAGATGTAGGGCCAAAGTCTGGCTGAATGAACCATGATGATGGGAAAACACGAGACCTCACTGGTCAGCTGACCTCACTAAAAGACATAAGGTAAGATAACACCTGATTTTTGTGGTATTTGTCGAAGATTTGGACCTGTCTATAATTATTTGGCAAAGAGATAGGCCTTTTTGAAATTGGGAAAAGACTTAAAAACATTGTGGTAAAAAGAGAAAAAGCTGGCTACAAGCTTTTTCCTTTGCTGCATATTTAGAAATTTTTGTGACATGGAAAATCAATAATTCACAGTTTTTTTGACTCGCTGATACTTATACAGTATTTCCCATAATTTTTTCAATCCCTCCTAACACAAAATTCAATTTTGATGTCTGCATTTTCTTTCAAGTGGGAAAAGTCTTAAATTTTGTCCTCTGGTAAAGAGTTAAGAAAGAATTTTTATGCAATTACTATTTAGTATATATTGAAAGGGTCGTATTTTGTAATGGTCCTGGTGGTCCATTCATTTACAATGTCTTGTGTGTGCAACTCCTCCTAGTTTCCATCGAAATAAGTTCAAACTTACCACAATATACCTCTATTGTGTAGTTGTGTATGCGACTCTAAAAATTTGGATCTCTTTAGTCATGGTCAGTTTTTACAAGCCCCTTCAGGTGTATATGCGCCCCTCTGCGAAGCTCTTGTTTAGTTTTTAGTCTTTATTAGTTAGACGTAATTTCTATTTTTCAGTACCTTTTGTAAATTCTGCCTGGATAAAATGGTACACAGACACCAAGTTAAGCTGAAAGAGGCAAGATCAATGGTTAGATAAGAAATAAACTACTACAGAGGTGACCTCAGCAGTTTTTGACATGAAGTAAGATAGCATCTGACTTTAATCTAATTCATGTTAAAAACTGTTTAACTCCAAATTTGCTAAAACCCACATAAGTTGTTTTGCAGACCATATGAATGTGCTAAAATCCACTTAAATTGTTTTGCAGACCATATGAATTATGATCAAACAGCTTGAACTCTCTCAAATCCTACAGGGCCATATAGATGAACAACAAGCACATTTTTTGCCAGTGTGCCCTACCTTTGCAAATATAAATTCAAGTACATACCTTTTCCAAATGGTGTAGACAGAAAAGCTAAATTATTTAGATGTCTAAGGCCTAGTTCGAGCACTTACTATAGACACTATAGTTAGATTATGATCCGCGAAAACTGTTACTGGTTTAACCATAGTGACGTCATTCCCGGACTATGGTCGAACCCACAAGTTTTGAAAGGTCTGTCTAGAACCAATATGGCGGACAAAAGGTGAGTGAGCACGAGACTGTTGTGATGAAAGTCGGGTTTGACAATATAGGAATTATAAATCAATTAAAATTTGCTTGCCGTGGAAATATTTGAGTACAATTTATACATAGGTGTTAAATTTCTTAAATTTTTATCAGATTACAAGCTTTTCAATTGAAGGTATTTTGCCAAATCAATGTTAAATCCATAAGAGTTAACATCAGTCGACAGAATGGCCTGAAGTTCGCCATTTTGTTGGAGGGTATTGCGTTTTCTCGACTATAGAATCTAGACATACGCACTTGGAAAACTATAGTCAAACCATGCTTGAACTAGACCTAAGTTAAAATCCAAGAAATCATTAGTCACAGTTACAGACAATAACCCTTTCCTTATGATATTGGTTTAAAGTTAAGTAAATGAACGAATGAAATACGTGCGTTCACAATGTTCTATCACTTGGTTCAGTTTACTTTGATTGCTGATCTTGAAAGGATTGCATTTTTTTTTAATGGTCACTTTGGATAATTTGAACTTGGCAAAAATTGGAACATTTTGCTTGTCCCTTTGGGACTTTAACTCTTTACCAAAGGACAAAATGTTAGACTGGTCCATCTTACACAGGACATCTTAAAAGTGTCTCTATTTATAAAATTTGCCTCTGAAAAGGTAAAAAACCTTGTGAGCAAAGGAGAAAATGCTGGTCCCAGGGTCATTAGAACCAGAACTTGTTTTGTAAAGAGTTAATTATGGAGGTTTTACTGTATTTTTAACCCTTACTACATAATCGTGAGTTGCAAAGAACCTGGATATAAAACCCTTTAATAAATCACTGTGTGAAAAAGGTTGATAACACTGGGGTAAGTAGAGAACATGCTGTCTCTCCATATCCAACAATGTTTTAACCCTTCTTTTACTTAGTTTTTGACTCACATGTACAGGGTTGCATCTGAAAAGTAGGATTGCCAAAATCCCACTGCAAAATAAGAATTCATTCAAAAAAGAAATTTGTTTCCTCAAGTCCCGGACTAAAACGAACAAGCGTGCAAAAATTGCATGATTGCAGACTAATGGAAGGGAAAAAAACAACAAAAAACAATGTCGGAGAATGAAATGCGACAGAATATGAGTGGGTCAACTCAAAAATCATTTGATACTTACTGTAACTTGTAAACTATTGGGTTATTTTGATCACATCGGATATTCATACAAACAAAAAAGACAAAAATACAAAAATCCTTTCAACTGGAAATTTGTTGTTTGGTTAAGAGGAGTTTTTATGCAATGAACATTTGTTTAACCCTTTCCCAAACGACAAATTTTTGGACTAGACCAAATTGAAAGCATTTACAGATGACAGTTCAATTCTTGCTGAAAAGATGATTTCTGTCTGTGATAGGATAGAAAACATTGTGGGAAAAGGAGAAAATGCTGGTTACCAGCATTTTCTCCTTTTCCCAGAATGGTTTCAAAAAGCTATTATTCCAGACCTGTAAAAACCAGGGATTGTTTGGGAAAGGGTTAAAGTAACAATAGAGCCCATAAGTAAACAAAACAAAGATTAATTTTAAATGCATTAAAATTTGTCATGCCATTTAAAAGTATGGAAACCGTTGTGAAGATGACATATAGTTATTGTACCATCGGTCCAAGTGTTAGTCGCTGACAGAAAAATTGATTTGAAAATGAGATTAAAATCCTGCAAGGAAACTGTGTTTTATGTACTTTTTCCTGATTTTGATTTTTTTTTTTTTTTCTGTCAGCGACTGAAACATGGCCTGACCACACAATACAAGACTGTCATCTCCTCAATATTTTCCATACATTTAAATAGTTTGATGTGAATTTAACTGTATTATGACACCTTAGATTTTCTTTGGCTTTTACTGGGCCTTTGATTAAAATAGTTTACTTAACTTCTATATTTCAGTACCTTTTGAACTGCCTGCCTGATATGGTACACAGAGGCCATGTTCAATCAGCCAGGATGAGTGGTACCACGGTGATGACTTCAGATAGTAGCTTTTGATATGAAGTAAGCTAAGTGCTAAAGGTGAGCTATTGTGATAGCCCTATATCCGGTGTCGGTCGTCCGTCGTCAGTCAACAATTTCTTTAAACATCTTCTTCTCCTAAACCACTGGGCCAATCTTCATGAAACTTGGCAGGAATGTTCCTTGGGTGAAGCTGTACCAAAATTGTTCAAAGAATTTAATTCCACCCATAACTCTGGTTGCCATGGCAACAAAAAGAAAAAAAAAAAAGAAGTCTTTGAATATCTTCTTTGAAACTAAAAGGCATAGAGCTTTGATAAGCATCTCCTAATGGACCTCTACCAAGTTTTCCTTCTTTGTTCCTATGCTCAAACTTGTTATCCCCCGAGGTGGGGCCAGTTTTGACTCTAGGGGTAGACCCTAGTCATTTTCTGTGAATTTTTGTGGGTTGGGTCATAATTATTATGAGCATGGATTCTAAATAATCTGGCTTTTTTTTTGATAGTTTTTGGAAAAAGTAGTGTTTTGTAACTCAACAAAATCGTAAAATCTGCCCTTTTAAATGTCGAGAAAGACAACAAAATTCTGAATCACAAACGGTACCGTGTGATTACGGCGCTGTTGAAATGGTCATAGATAGAAGTGTAAATTACTGAAGTTACAGTGGTGAGCTAATGAGAGATAAAAACAAAGCATTACAACTTTTCTCATTACCAATGTCTTCGACACAAAAACAGATCAGAACACTTACACAACCCATGAAAATCACATTTACGTGTCAAAGGTAAATTTCTACGACATTAAAAGGTACCAGTGATATTCACAAAGAATCAGAAATATGATTCTGATATTCACACAAAACCGAAGTACGACGTCAATGTAACAAGACAGATAAAATTTATGTGATCAAACAGGTCCTGATCTGTGGTGATGCAACTGAGACAAACCTGATGCTATAAATAGAATGACACAAA
This sequence comes from Tridacna crocea, assembly GCA_943736015.1. Taxonomy (NCBI): domain Eukaryota; kingdom Metazoa; phylum Mollusca; class Bivalvia; order Cardiida; family Cardiidae; genus Tridacna; species Tridacna crocea. The sequence goes on along the minus strand of OX031061.1, from coordinate 65,667,578 downwards.
AAATGATAAAAATTAGACATTGTCTGATCACAAATGCTGTTACTATACTTGTCTTTTCAGTTTCAACAATGAATTCAATTAAAAAACCACCATGGACCCTAGCAGCCCCTAGCATTAAGTTCAGGATTTTCAACTTTCAACCATAGAAAAGGAGGAAATGCGGCTACCAGTGTTTACTCCTTTTCTCTCAGTCTTTTTAAAATGCCTATATCCATCAAGATATAAAGAGTTGGGATTGTGTGGTAAAGAGTTGATTAGTGAGTGACATGGTATAACAGACAGAAATGCTGAAATTGGTTGCTATATTAAATGCTATACCAAGCTTGATCTAGATTCAAAGCAGATATTTGATTAATCTTTGGGTATAAAAACAGTATTATGGACTTCATTCCATTTAATGTGTGCATTTTTCAAGTGAGACAAAATATTGAAAATTATTTGTAGAAGATTGTACTTGTTCTTTTAGGCCCAAGGCATTTGTTACCATAACAAACATGGCTCTTCTTAAAAGTTGTTGATGAACCGACTTTTGCTTAAAGAAATAGCCAATAATTACAATATGATTCCTTATAACTTAAAGTTATATATTTTGTATTTACAGCCAAGACAAACAAAACAAGGTAGATGGTTGGCTATCATACAGAGAGAGAACTGTTAGAGAGATGATGAGATACCTCATGACATACCCCTTAACCCTATACCCCCACCTCCCTACCCCCACCCCCACCACTCTCTACCCAGTCCCGAATACCCATATCTTTCTATTATGTTACAGGCAGTACTAGATAGACAGAATTATGGACTACATACAGAGACAGAACATATGCTGAGGAGAAGAGACTTCCCTGCCTCCCCCCTTTTACAACTTAGCCACAATTTCCATTTGTCCTGTTGACTGTTGTAAATACCACGGATGAGCTGTGCTCTAGCAAAAGGAGGTTAGATGTATCTCCTTGATGTTTTATACCAAGGATGAGCTGTGCTCTGGCAAAAGGAGGTTAGATGTATCTCCTTGATGTTTTATACCAAGCAAGTCATCACATAATTATGGATCCATTTAACCTACTTCGTCTTATTACTGACTGAACCATTAGGTAGACTGTTCCTTTGACATACAGTAAATTGACCAATGGCAAAAAGTTTTGACCCAGGTGATTCGGTGCAGACTGCACAGGCTGACCTGGGTTAAAACCCTAGGCTGATATATTAAACACCCTTTTCACAGAGCTTGGCTCACATCTCTTGACCATTTGGTACTTGTTGAGTTATTACTGTTTGACAGATCTCAGTTAATGATAGAGTTCCAAGTGATTTGGTAGATCTTGATTACAATAAATTTTAGACCTAGCCTACAAACTTTTGAAAACAGCAAAATATCATATTTTTCACTCTTTACCAAACAATCCAGACATAACGACCCTGAGAAAGAAAGTCTTTGAAAAGATTGTGGGAAAAGAAGAAAATGGTGGTAACCAGCATTTTTCCTCCTCCCACAATGTTTTCTACCCTTTCCAAATCAAATTTTATGTTTTGATTCACATTTATTTTGTCGTCTGCAATTTTTTTTTCAATTTGGACTTGTCCAAAATTTTGTCATTGGTTAAATTGTTATCTAAGGTGTACAGTAAGGCTCCTCTTTCCCGAATCTTGGGTGATTTAAAGTGAAATACCTTCAATGTAAAAGCAGCCATCAGTCTCTTAAAGACCATATAGTATTGGTTCAAAAAAGTTATCTGTACACAGCCCTGTCCCACTATATACAGTACTTGTTGAGGTGTTTATGTATAGCAATGTATACCAACCATTTTCAACTCCTTACCACACAATCATGTGTTTAACAACTTTTAGAAAAAGGCTTTTAAAAGATACTGGGAAAAAGAGCATGTGCTGTAACCAGCAATTTCTCCTTTTCTCACAATCTTTTCTTCTCTTTTCTTCACACTGTTTTCTAAATTGAGGAAGAAATTTCAGTTTCAAGTTTATAAAGCTTGAATAAGACCAAGACTGCATTATAGAATAGTTGGTGAATATTGTCCTTAGTTTAACATATACATGTAGGTATTAGCTGTTATCCAACATAATTTATAGCAATCAAAAACTGTTTGAATGAAAAGGTTGAAATGCTGGTTATCAGCATTTTCTTCTTTTCTCATGAACTTTCAATCGCCATTTCAGGGAAAGATAAAAAAAAAAAATGGTCATTGTTGGGGAATAAGTTATCAGTATTTTCTTCATTTCTCACAATATTTTTTCCTAAGATTAGAAACAGTTTGACTCATTACCACTGGCCCCGTCTTTTTGTGACCCTGAGAAAGAAGCCTTTTGAACCAGTGTTTTCTACCCTTCCCAAACAAAACTTCAATTTTTCAGTCACATTTATGTTGTTGTCTGCAAATGCTTTCAATATGGACCAGTCTACAATATTGTTGTTTGTTAAAGAATTAAGCAACATTTATCATCTGCAAAAGCGTTTAAGTTACATCAGTCTAAAGTATTGTGATGTGATGAAGTGTTGAGCATTTTTTCCATTCTAGCAAATAGTTAACTTATAGATTTAACACTGTTTTTGTAAATGGTGGATGCTTATTTTTTTATCACCTTTTTATGAAACAAAATTCTAGGAAATTGTTGTCAACATTAAGATGTTTTTGCACTTTTCCATGCAAGGTTAGCTAAGTGTAGACAGAGAAAGTGATACAGTACTCTCAATGAAAGCAGCTAGTAAAATTGTTGACTGTAAACAAGCTGTCTGTGCTTATGGGCTTTAACTTTTATCAAAGATATCCGAGATTGATCTGTACTGATTGTATAGATGGACTGTCCTTGGGCAAGGCAACAAAGAGACCCAACCTTGACTGTCAAAACTTGAGACACATTTACAAATGAGCTGTTTGTATCATGTTACTAATGTTTTGTTGAAAGTGACATAAGATACTATTTAAAGCATGAATTTGTAAATGTAGTATTTAGTGTTTTCTACAATTTTGCTTCAGCCCTACACAAAACTATGATATCACAGACATTTCTAAATAGAAAACCTTTACAGATGATGTTTGTCTTTAAAAGGCCGAGCTGTGGAAGCTCAGTCAATAGCAGGCAGGACTTGAAAACATCGGGTCAAGGGTTCGATCCCTGGCTACGGCCCCTGGCTTGGCCAATTTGTTTCCCAGGATTGATGAGAGTAACTGCAACAGGACTCATTCCTCTCCCACCACTGACCATTGTTTAGATGATGATCATGTGGGAAAGCAGCCACTGGCTTGGAAAGAAAATTGTGCAAAGCACTGGTTAAAGAAACTTCAGGAATGTATGGATAGGTGCAATAGCTATCAAAATATAACTGAAAAAATGTTGAAAAGATGAAAACAGTGTCAAACACCATACAATCAATCAATCAGTTGTCTTGGAAAGGATACAAAACATTGTAGGATAAGAAGTAAAATGCTGTTTACCAGCATTTTTTCCTTTTCAGATAATGTTTTCAAAGGCTATTTTCCCCTTAGAATGTTTGGAAAAATTCAGATTTAAAGTTTGGAAATAGGGGCATTGGCTATGTATAGCATTTTGTATGTATGAGCAAACGTCCGTTTCAGATTTTTAAATTTTCAAAGAAAGCATCCACCATATGTATTTTTGCAATGGTTTATGTTGTAGTTAAGAACTGGAATTAAAGAGGACTGCTTTTTCTTTTTGCTTTTCATTGAATCATAACAGTTTGTAAACAATAACCAGTAGAGTTGACAGCTCTTCAAAATCTGTTTTGGAAAGTGATATGATCACTCATAATGTGAGCGTCTCCTCCCCTTTCTAATTATTAAGTTTCATGAACAGATTTTAAACTTTCTGTTTTAACCTACGTCCAGTCTTGGTAATTACAAAGGGATACTGACATTTTGAACATGTTGCGCTCATTTAAACCAACATATTTCTTGACACTGGGATTTTCATCCAATTCTTTTGAGATGTGAATAGGGTTTGGAATGGGAATGAATTGGCCTGTAGGACCCCGTGTGGTTTAATCGGGGGTATAAGAATAAATCACTACAGTCCCCCAATCGTCATATCTGCCATTTCATCTGGCGGAACAAGCGTGACAGCATGCATTTTGTAAAAGGCGACAAAAGGGGCATCATTTTGTGTTTTGTTCATTCCTCATATATCATGTTTGTCTTATGTTGTTGCACATGTATGTTGTTTTCACCTCGCATTATTGTTTACTAAGTAAGTGTGCCCAATATGACCTAAGTTGTCGATGGGCCTTAAAACACTCTTCATTCATTCATTCTGTCTCAAGGATGGATATGTAGGAAAGATTGGATGAAAAAGGAAAGCCACATAGTATTATCAACTGTTTTTGTAGTCCTATATACTTATAGTTCTAGCCAACATACATTTCAGCAACCAAATCGTTGGTATCTTGCAGTTTTCATTTATTTTTAAAAGAAAATGCGAAATGTTTGGAAATACCCGTCTGTCTTTGGCAGTGTCGACTAGTTTGGTAATGGCCTCTATATGGTACAAACTTTTACATGGTGCTACTAGGTAATCACAGAAATTTTTACATCGATAATGTTTGGAAAAGAAAGGGGACATTTAGATCTACAAAATGGTCCATCTAAAGTACCTATATTTGTGTTTATTACAGAACAAGAACAGTTATTGCGTAACTGTCTGGGTATATCCAGTCCCGGTCTATAGTACTCTGCTCAATACTAGTATTCTTCCTAACCTAATGAGCAATTCCTTATAAAAGTCAAAGTCTCTCTTACGTAGATCTAGATCTGCATGCTGTGGGGAATTGTTACCGTAAAATGGTCTTTACAAGTATGTTCTTACGAACAAAGTCCGTAACAAAGAAACAAATGAATAAATGCATGGCAGAAATAAGGATCGGAGCGGGATTCGAACTCCGAACTCCCGGACGCAAAGCCAATAACCTAACCACTGAGCCAAAGAGATATCTCCCTGACGCAGTAGCCAGGTATTGTATTTAAATCGGGAGTATATGCCATGCAGGAAGGAGTGGTCTACCGTAACACACCCCCTCTTAAAGTCATCATTTATTGATGACTCGAAGCCTTATTAGGCAGAAAGTCCAATTTTGGACAACAAATGGGATTAATGGCTCAATGGCCAATCCCGGACGAGCCCCCATCTTACGAACAAAGTCCGTAACAAAGAAACAAATGAATAAATGCATGGCAGAAATAAGGATCGGAGCGGGATTCGAACTCCGAACTCCCGGACGCAAAGCCAATAACCTAACCACTGAGCCAAAGAGATATCTCCCTGACGCAGTAGCCAGGTATTGTATTTAAATCGGGAGCATATGCCATGCAGGAAGGAGTGGTCTACCGTAACAATGTGAACCAATAATCATTCCAAGATATGTTTCTGGACATAAATTAACGAAATTTTCAGGAACTGTGTTTATTTTGTTAGGAAGTCAGGGATGGTTCGCTCTGTTTCACATGTATAAATCTACAAAAGAAAAATACTTTCTACTTTTTACAACCCGCAAAATTAGTTTTTAAAATTTGAACTCGAAGTAACAAAGTGAAAACTGTTTTCCGAGACAAATACAGTATCAAACACATAAATGAATACAGATAAATTCCAGCAAAACTGTTGCCAATGACGGATCAAGGCATACCAGAAAGGTTGTCGGTCTATTCAGGGACATTACTTTTCTCCAGAAGATTCTTTATACAAAATTGTGATACTGGTTTGAAACTGTTCATATTTGGACAATTTTATTCTTATCACTGTATATCTATTTATAACATGGAAAAGGAAAGCCTTAATACGAGCAACATAAATAATTTGTGGAACAAATAGAGCTATGTAATAATTTGAATGAAGACCTAGATTCTAGATCATGAAAGCAAAGGATTTTTGTGTGCCAATTCAGGCTTTGCTAAAACAAATTTTGAGCATTGTCAGAAGTAGAAAGCATGCTTCCTTTGTAGATTGTATACATGTGAAATGGAATGGTTCCAGATTCTCTTAAATTAAGCCATTTTCTCAGCAATTTTGTTTATGAATTTATAAAAAGGAATAACTTGGGAGTGATTATTGTTTCACATACGTACTTTCAAAGGACAATTTATGGGAACATTTCCTCATTGTATGCGGAGCTAGGATTTATAAGAGAGAGAAAAAAAAGGGGGAAGAAATTCACAGTCACATTTTCACGTAGCATTTTAAAAGGCTACAAGAATAAGAAAAATCTCTTTTTATAGATCTATATAGATGTAGATCTAATTTCATGGAATGCTGCTGTCTCCTTGCAATGATTGCCACGGAGTCATGTCTGACCGCTACATTTTGAAGGTTTTAGTTGGAGTTTAAGGTTGGCTGAATTGTTTCTACGGCCACTTGAGCACTATGCTGCAGTTACATCTTATCATTCTCAGACCTGATTCACGTCTTGATTCATCCATCTTTGGAAAATTAGCCTATTATTTTTTTTCCACCACTATGATTTTAACACTTATACATTATTTCGCTTGTAGATCTGTCAGTGGTGGCAAGAGCACCTATCCATGTTTTATCTGGAGTTTTTGCAAAATGAGAGTGCATAGATCGCCAAAATCAGATGATTGGTTGAGCTCTGTCCTTTTTCATTATATCTGCTTCCCTACACATACATTGTTGAAACAGTGGTCAGTGTAGAGAGAGAAATGAATTCTGTCTCAATCACTAAACCTATCATCAATCCCTTGATAGAAATTTGCTGAGTCATTGGGTAGATATTTAACTTATTGTAAGTAAACCCAGACTTACAGATCAATCAATAAGCTTCTGTAACATTTGAATAAATGTAATAAATACATGTATATTTGAGCCATGTTGCTGTAAAAGAGGGGTTTAATATAATTATATAGATCAAGATTCATATAGTTTCAGATCCATTTTGTAAGGTAAGTACTGCCTGAATCACATAGCATGCTCCTAATGTGCAAAAAATTTGTTGACAGATCTAGCATAGAGTTTTAATCCAGGTAAGCTTACGCAGAGTGCCCAGACAGACCTGGATGATAGTTTTTGCAGATGCATTAAGCCCCCTTTTCACAGATCATAAATGCAAATTTCTCTATAAATGATAATTTTGAAACAGTCAAGAGACTAGTTAAGTCATGATTTCTTCAACACATTATTTTCTGGGAAAAAACGGCTCATGCATGACGTAAATAAGTATGATTAGTGATGTCATCATTTGCCAGCATAGATCATTTCGTATAGTTATACAAAATAGATGTTTAATACTCTGAAAGTTAAAAGAAAATTAGATAATCTGTACCCATTAAATTGACATTTTTTATGAATAATCCAATCAGAAGGTAATTTTTGTCATTTTTGACCAATCAGATAAATGTTTGAAAGATTGTGATATGTAGGATGCTGTGCGACCAAAAAGAAGACACTGAATGTTTAGTCATCTGCTGCTAGATTTAGACTAAAACCCAGAACAAAGTTGTATATTTTACTTTTAAAAATCTAGAACGTTGTTACTTCAAAGTTTCAGTTTTTTTGGCAAACTAAATGACCCCAGTGGTTGATGGGCCATAAATCACCATGCGTTAGGTCGCTAGGTCAAATCTTAGAAAAACCTTGTATTTACTCTAAGGTCACATTTTCAGTCTAAATCTGAAAATTTGGCAGAATTTCCCTCTTGGTGATACCTTTGATGAGTTTGAAAATGGGTCATGTCAGGTTAAAAGCTAGGTCTCCTGTTCAAAACCCTGAAAAACCTTGTAATTATGTTTATGCGTCCCTTTGATTCCAATGTTAGATAATACATATGTATGAAGTGCCTGCATTATATAACTTGAATTTTTTTAAAAGATTTTACTGTCCCATTTTGTATTACACTATGTACATGTAATACAGCTTAGTCTGACAAGAAAGTGCTTGAATTTAGACTCGATACTTGATGTTTTCACACATGATCCTGATTTTTAACAATCCCAAAGAAGAAGGTAATACAAAATATTGTGAGAAAAGAAGAAAATTCTGCAAGCAAGCATTTTCTTCTTTTTTCCAGAATTTTTTTTATCCCTTCTAAAACAAATTTCATTGTTTGAGCCAGATTGAAATTGTTGTCTGCTAAAGCTATGAGATTAGACAAACCTAAGAGTTTGTTGTGTTGATACGGTTTAACTCTGTGCCTTATGATGCTAGGTTTTTGCTTCTTATATCACAACTGTTAATAATATTGTGGTAAAAGCAGAATTAAATTGTGAAGAGCTTCTGCAACTTTAAACATGTTTGTCAAGTCTTTGACAAATAACAGACCTCTAGACTGGTCCAGCATGAAAGTATGTACAGACAATGAGTTAAATTTTGTCAAAATTTGTGTCAAAATTTAAGATATTCATCAGTGACAGTGTAGAAAACATTGTTGGAAAGGAGAAAAATTATGATTTCACTTTATGATGGGTGATTGCAACACTATCCTAAGTGCCTATACAAAGTATAGGCACTTAGGATAGTGTTGCACTCACCCATCACTTTGCTCTCAAGATTTTCAAAAGGATATTTCCTCAGGTTAATTAAACCTTGGGAAATGGGGGGAAGACATCTGGGCTTTTTTTGGTAGAAAAATAAGTTCTAGTTCATAAATTTTTCCCCTTTTGTTGCTGTAGTCTATTTGTAGAGACATGTATTTGAGGTAAAGGGGTTCAGTGTTATATCTGTACTGTGTATGGCATGCAACACATGAAAAGGGGCATTTAGACATTTGTCTATTTTTGTGCTACAGTAGACTTGTGTAAAACAGAAAATTATATTAGAATGGAAAAGTTTTGTTTCCAGTTAGCCTGTGCGGACTGCTGAGGCTGCTTGGCGACAACACTTTACACAGATGTCTGACTGTTTCTTTTCGCATGTAGCAAGCCATATATACCATTTGTTGATTGGGTTGTATGCTACTTTTGACATTATTTCAGTTATCTTACTTGCTTATTTTATGTCATCAGTTCTGTATGAAACATGAATTATTCAGAGAAAGTCCCTACAGAAAATTGCTATATTAACCCTCAGGCTGCTAAGTGAGACTTACTGACTTTTTTCAGACAGAGTACATCAAGATCTTTGGTCTACACTGTCGGAAAAGATAACATTTTCCCCCAAAGCAGAACTTTGAAGCAGCAGTATTTAGGTTTTCAACACTGAATTGAAAATTTCATTTTAGTTATTTAGCAGAATAAGGGTTAAGTTCTGATACGGCAGAATTCATACATACACAGAAATACCAGCTACAATTTAGTAAGTAATTTCTTTTCTCATAGAAACTACATGCTAAATTGTAGCTGGTAGTGGTACATGTTAAAAAGGCAAGAGAAGATGTAGGTCATCTGAAATAAAATGTATGTTACATTGGGCTTTAACTGTACGAGCTCTGTATTGTTAAAAGGGGGCTTAATGCATCTGCAAAAAAGGTATCCACACATATCAGCATGTGCCATCCACACAGGATGACATGGGTCAAAAGTTTTTACTTTTGGTCAATTTTTTGCATATCAAAAGACTGTTCTACCTCCGGATCCATTCACCTTTAGGACAAAAAAAACTTAAAGTATCTGTAATTACATGATTTAATTGGTATAGTGCATCATCGGAGATGCATTCAGCCGCCTTTCACAAAACATTCTCTGAAAAGGGGGCTTAATAAATCTGCAAAAAGGATTGACCCTGGTGAGCCGGCGCAGCCTGTGAAGGCTGACCCAGGATGAAACTTTTTGCAAATTGTCAATTTTCTGTATGTACAAGGATCAATCCACTCATGATTACCTCATTACCAAACAACAAAATTTTAGACTAGTCAATTGTAAGCATTTGCAGATGACAAAAGTGAATGAAAATTTGAAATCTGTTTCCTGAAGGGTAGAAAACATTGTGGGAAAAGGAGAAAATGCTGGTAACCAGCATTTTCTCCTTTTCCTGCAATGTTTTCTAAAGGCTTCTTTCTCAGGGTCGTCAAAAGAAGGGATTGTGTGTTAATGGGTTAAGCCAGTTGTTAAAACAGAAGTGGCTATTATGGATCTTTTGTTATATGATTGGTACGATGCATCATGGAAATGCATTAAGCCCCCTTTCCACAGAGCATGGTTCCCATGAGTGTACATGTTGCTTTCACTCTATATCTTTGTATTTATGTATATTTGTTTAATGATTAATGTTTCTGTATTTATTGCATGTATTGTGATATGTACATGTATGTATTATTATGTAGTTGACCAAGTTTGCTGATCTATAGGGTCGCTTTTCACCAATCATACTATTGTTTATCTTCTGTTTGGTTTAAAAATAAACACACAAAAAGGTAACAGTTTGGCCAAGAAACAACAGACTACAGTAGAATACCAGCTAAAGGTCAGAGGACTTCAGTGACTAGCCTCCATGTAGACCAGTATTTTTTTCTACCATAAATAGCTCTTCCCTTAAACAATGTGGTTTCTTTGTACAGTTCATTAATGCTTTCTTGATTCTCAGAATTCCGACTCAAAACTGTTGTAATGGTTTGGAAAACCCAGCACAACGTAAAAGCAAGACTACACATTTTGTACATTTTTACTGCCAGATGATAGAAATATACATTTTCTACTTCACAAGAAAATACCAAATTTATGTCCAAGTCTGTTTTTGTCATTAATTCTTTAAATGTTGGAGTAGATCAAATATCTTACCTCAAGTTGGATGATCTTGGATCCACACTGTTTACAAAAATTTGTTTAACCCATTACCACACAATCCCTACTTTTGACGACCCTGAGAAAGAGGCCTCTAGAAAACATTGTGGGAAAAGGAGAAAATGATGGTAACCAGCATTTTCTCCTTTTCCCACAGTGTTTTCTACCCTTCACAGAACAAATTTCAAATTTTTATTCACTTTTGTTTTGTCGTCTGCAAATGCTTTCAATTTGGACAAACCTAAAGTTTTGTCGTTTGGTAATGAGTTAAGGTCTGATATCTGTAAATAGAAAACCTTGATTTGAGTGGTTATGTAGTGCTGGTCACTCCAGGCAGGTCACTGTTTAGTCCCCAGCCTAGTACTGGTGAAAGGCGGGAAATAGCTGGCTGGTTACTGTAATATTGTTTAACATTAAGTACAAGACTAGTTTAAATACAAAAAAAAAGTCAAGAATGACAAAATATGAGACGTGAAAAGCGGCCCTGATTTTAGAAGTTGAAAATAATGGAACATGTCATATGCACTTGGAAATGATTCGTATAAATATTACAAAAACATAGTGACAAAATTGCTCTTTATGAGAATTGTACAATCAAAATTTTGAAACAAACTATTACTGTACAAGAATGATGTTTCATGCTCCGACAGTTGACAGCTTTCAACATGAAGTAAATAAATTTTGCTCATTTACCCACAATGTTGTCCTCATAATCAAAAAAGACATCTTCTTGTTGTACAACTCTATGTTACTTGTACTATTAGGTTTGTCTAAATTTAAAATATACAGAAATAGTGTTGACAGTATAATCTTTAGAAAAAGGAGAAAATGCAAGTTACTAGCATTTGTATTTGATGGGTTCTAAAGCTTTCTGCATCAAATTTGTTAAAGCACAGGAAAAGTGTTTGGAAAAGTGTCAAAATATCTGGAGTTTAGGAAAGTCAGATCTTTGGTTATTTGATAGCAAGTAAGCTAGTTCCATCGCTCCAACTTCTAATGTATTGATATTCCACATTCAGTCCCAATTATGAACTTCTTAAAGGTTTTGGCAGCTAACCTTTTACCAGATAGCAATTTTTTAACCCTTAGAGCAGTGAAATAAATTGTGGACATGCTAATATTGTGAAAAAGGTCAAAATCATACATTTTGGGGATTGTTTTGGGAAGAGTGTGATTCAAAGAAGGAGACTTGATAGGTCTAAGATCAGACTGCATTCTTTGTGCAGTCTTATCTTGACATACACTACATAAGTTATACTCGGAGCTCCAAGGGTTGACGCATTTGCTGATGATCAATTTGGCTGATATGACAAAATGTTTATAAACTGGTTAAAGATGTGGGAAAAGCAGAAAATAATGATAACCAGTATTTTCTCCATTTCTCCCATTGTTTTACTGCAGCTGTCTTCTCCTGTAGGGTGAACTACTGACTTGTTTGGTTAAGGGTTAGATGAAATTGCAACTTAAGTCATAGGAAATGGCCCATATATTATGTTTCATGTGTTCTTTGACTAGAAGAAAACCAAAAGTTTACAGAGTAGACCAAGATCAGACTGCATGTTTTGAACAATCTGATCTGATCCAATCTATATTGTCCTGTAAAGCAAATTATAAAGCCCGTAACATGCAAAGACTAAACTGTTTGCAAACTGAAGAAATCCTGAAGTGCTTTTGTTTTTTGTGCAGATTAAGATTAGACTACAAAAAATGTACATTCTGATCACTGATCTCCATCATCCAATATTTTGTGTTGTATTTAGGCCAAAGCGACCCTGACATTGCTATGATTTGGGCTCCTTCCTATGAACTTTAAGTTGTTGGTTTCTTGTATACAGCAGTCAAAATGATAACACATGACCCTGTAACAATATGGCGGTGACTATAAAAACATTCTGATAAAATATGGATAACTTACTTGTGTAAATGGTTTTCATACCAGGAATACATGTGAAAATATAGTGGCAAAAGAAGAAACTGTTTATTATCAGCAATTTCTCCTTTTACCACAATGTATTTCAAGCTGGTCTGCAGTAATGTGTGCTATATGTTTGCAGGAGTCATTGTGTTACAATGTTTTAAGAAGTTCAATGATTGGAAAAATAGCCAAGTTAACTTCTTTCTGATCTTTATGTCAAAGTTGACAAGATTGTTACAATACACTGTATGAAAAAGTTATGGTTTATGCTTAACCTTGTACCAAACATTCCCAGTTTTATAAAGGCTGACAGATGCTTCTGAAAACATTGTGGGTGAAGGAGAAAATGCTGATAACCAGCGTTTTCTCCTTTTCCCACAATGTTTTGTATTTTTTCTTAGATGAACCCCACAAGCAACATTTGTCATCTGCAAATGCTTTCAATTTGTACAAGTCTACAATTTTGTCAGTTGGTTGAGCATTGAAGTATTAGTAACTTATACTTTTTCCACAGTGTTTTAGTGACTATAAATTACTCTGTGAAAAGATTGTATTGCTCATGTCTTAGCATGAGAAATGTCTTCTTTATACACAGTATTTTGCGATCTTGTCAGCTTGGATGTAAAATCAGATAGAACTATGTTACCTTCTGTAGACAAGTTGTTGCTTGCAGCAGACAACAATTGAAAACATTGTAGTGAAGGGAGAAATTGTTCTAAACTCTTTACCAAACAACAAAATTGTGACTTTTCCAAGTTGAAAGCATATGCAGACAATTAAACTTGACTCGAAGTAAGACACTTGTCTATCATAGAATAGAAAACACTGTTGAAAATGGAGAAAATGGTTGTTGTAAGCATTTCTCCTTTTTCCACAATGATTTTAAAGTCTTTAAAACATTGGACTATCTGGTGAAGAGTTACAGCATTTCTGCTTTTGCTGCAATGTTTTTACTTGTATTCATTTTAGTTTTTGATAAAAGTTGTCTGCTGCAAGTTTGTCTCAGGAGGTAACAAGTTAACTTGGTTATTTCTGAATGTGGATATTGATCAGCAAACTTGGTCAACTGGGAGGGGAGGGGTAAGTGAGAATTGAAAAATGAAATGCTACAGGAGATTACTCTGAGTTCTTTATTTTATTCAAACAAGATTTTTTTATAACGTAATAAAATGCAAAGAAACCAGAAGAGCCCCATGACCACTTGCCAGTGCCAAGGGAGGTAACTCAGTCCAGACAAGACTTTTGGTGAATTATTCCCCTTGAATGACTCTTCAACCAAGTTTGTGTATGAGCAGCTGATTCCCACTGGGATTGTAATGATGTGTTCTTACTGCACAAAACAACATGTATTTCAAGTGAACTCTTGTAAAGTTTCAAGTCCTTTAGTGATAATGATGGAACACCAATGTTTCTAGAGAGAATGTATGTCTATGGGTTTGAAAGTTATGAAACCCTCTAACCAACAAACGACAACACACAGTGTTCTGAATTCAGATTCAAAATGCAATTATTTTCCCTAAAAACCATTATTTACTTGTGCTACCATGCAAATACAAGTCCATTTGCAGTCAAGGATATCTTCAGCAGTGCTTTATGACCTTTCATTTCATACCATACCATAAGTTTTACAACAATTACTTTCGTTAACTTTTATCCTGATACAAGTTTTTGTTGGTCAAGTCTAAAGACAAGAAAGATAAAAGCCACCAAAACACGAACACAAATGGAGAAAACAGTTTTATTAATTTCTCCATTTGTCACAATGTTTCCCCAAACCATCACTCACTGAAGTCAGGTCCTCATCTCTTACAATGTTTTCTAAAGCCATCTTTCACAATGAAGACTAAAGGGATTTGTGTTAAGGTAAGGGTAAACATCACTACAATAATGAAAGTAAAGAACAAAATACCAATGAGTTTTTGTCAACACACTGTCCTATATACATGTTTATATAACCTGTAGCAAACCTTATACTTACATGTATTTTATTTACAGAATTAAGTTTGAGATTTTTAACTTGAGAAAAATATTGGCAGTAATTTTTGAAAAGGCACTTAGATATGAGCCTTATTGTTTCATAAACCTGAAGTTTGACTGTTTAAGGCTATAAAAGGCTTCAAACTATATGAGCAATTTTGCCTACAGGTATTTTATTTTATTTAAATTTTTGACATAATATTGCAAAAATTGTTGAAATTGAACATAAGCATGATTCCTGGTTTTTCATAAACCAGTAATTTAAATATTGTCGCAATCTGTAAAAGATGTCACACTATAAAAAGTTATAAGCAAATAAACCTTTTGCCTACAGGTATATTGTATTTTTAGGGTGAAGTGTTTATGTGATATTGCAATAACTGTTGAAACTACACTAAAATATGATTCCTGGTATCTCATAAACCAGTAGTCTTCCTAACAGTCCAATCTATAAATAGCACAAAAATACAGGGCAATCAAACCTTTTGCCTAAAAGTATTTTATCAATGAAATTTGGTTTTCTGTTTAATTTTGCATTAATTGTTGAAACTGCATTTAAATCTTTACCATACAACAAACAGGCAGACATGTCCGCATTGAAAGCTTTTGCGGAGGAGGACAATTTCGGCTATATTGTGAGAAAAGGAGAAAATGCTAGGTTCTAGAAAATGCTAGGTTCTAGCATTTTCTCCTTTTACCGCAATGTTTTCAAAAAGCTTCTATCTCGGGGTTATTCTAGGGTTCCATAAACCTGTAGTCTAATCAAAAGTCCAACCTATAAAAGGCACTAAGTTATATATGTAATTAACCCTTTACCCAACATTCCCTGATTTTTACGACTTTGAGATAGAAGGCTTTTGTTATGTGCCAATTGTGAGAAAATGCTGGTAACCAATATTTTCTCCATTTCCCACAATGTTTTCTACCTTGCTGGAAACAAATTTCAATTTTTCAGTAACATTTATTTTGTCATCTGTACATGCTTTGAATTAAGACCAGTCTAAAATTTTGTTGTTTTGTAAAGGGTTTGGTAAAGGTTTAACATTTTACCTAAGTGTATTTTATCTACAGAGTTAAATTTAATTTTGATATTGCAATAATTGTGGAAACTATCATTAAGTATGATCCTTGAGGTAATATACCAGTAGTCTAAACAACAGTCAATTCTTTTCAGGGTACAAAATAAACTGGCAATTTAACCCTTTGCCTACCTTATGTTAATTAACCCTTTCCCAGACAATGACGACTTTTGACGAGCCGTGGAAAGAAGCCTTTTGAAAACTTTGTGGGAAAAGGAGAAAATGCCATCATTTTCTCCTTTTCCCACAAGGTTTTCTACCCTAAACAATGATAAACAATGGCACCATTTGAGCCACACTGAAATTGTTGTCTGCAAATGCTTTCAATTTGGACAGGGCTAAAATTTTGTTGTCTGGTAAAGGGTTAATGAAATAAGTCCTATTTGATATTACATACTAGTAATAGTTTAAACTATATTTAAGTATGTTTCCTTGTGAATCATAAACCACTTATCACAACAACAGATCAATCTATAAAACATTCAGCAATTTAACCTTTTATCTACCAGTACTTTATTCATAAGGTTACTTTTTTCTTGATATTGCAACCTTTGCACAAAAGTGTGTGTTCTGATGTTTCGTATACCAGTAGTCCAAACAACAGTCAAATCTATAAAAGGCATAATGTGAACTGCTAATTTAACCTTTCACCTTGATGTACTTGATTCCCTAGGTTGTTATTTGATATAGCAGAAAATGTTGAAACTGTACTTATATATGTATGTTTACTAAACATCAGTCCGATCTTTAGAAAGAACAAACTATATGCTTTTACCTCAATTTTTTTTTTTCTTTTAAAGTCTACTTTCTATTTAATGTGAAAAAAAAAAAAAAATTTGTAAGTGCCCCTAAGTGTATTTTCGAATCTTAAACTATTATTTATCCTTTTCTGCAATAATTTGGTATAAGACTTTACAAGGAATGCAATGCAGACACAATGTAAATTACGTTTAACCCTTTCCCAAATGACAAATTTTGGATTTGTCCAAACCGACAGCATCTGCAGACCACAAATTCAATATTGGTACAAATTAGCTTTAGGTCTCTGATGGGGTAAAATACAATGTGGGAAATGGAGAAAATGCTGGTTACCAGCCTTTTCTCACAATGTTTCCAAAAGGCTTCTCCATCAGGGTCCTGAAAACCTGGGATTGTTTGGTAAAGGGTTAAATAAAATGATTCTTCTTCCTAACTTGCTCATACAACTTTTGTACCAAACAATTTTGATATTCAGTTGAAAAATGTTCATCGTGTAAAACTAATTTTTCCGCAGAGGATTTGTGAAAACATCCTTACAAAATACTGTATATAACCAAAATGAATCCAGGTTAAAAAATAAACATTTAACTTGCCTAAAGATAGTTGCTGAAGAAGAAATAGCTCATTACAATTTTTCCTTTCTCTACAATGTTTTCAACAGTAGTCTAGTATAAAATGCAAGAATTTATCTGTAATAGATAAGGAGCTAAACCCTGAACTCAAGATGATTCCAACACATCAGTCAAAACACACATGTATGATCATTTTATACATTCAAACTGAAGACCTCTGTAATGTACATACCCAGTTATTCCTAGCTTTGTTCATGTGTGTATCTATTTTTGAATGGTTTTCCCCTGTTGCTATTTTTAGAACTGAACTCTCCCTTGTGGAATATTGTTCTGAAAGTTTCCGGGACTTTTTACAATCTGATTACTAGAAATTATGCAACTGATTTTAACATAAATTTTCTGGAAGTTTCCCTGTCATTATAAAAGGAAAAGCTTTTTACATCTCGGCGTTCACTAGTTAATACATGATTGCCAGACTACAGTGGGGATTATCTTGTGTTTGTGTCCTATAATTAGTGCTTGGATTACATTCAGTTTGGATTCGGATCAGACTAGACTAAAGTAAGGATTACTTCGTGTGCTTGGATTACATTCAGTTTGGATCTGGATCAGACTAGACTAAAGTGAGGATTATTTCGTGTGCTTGGATTACATTCAGTTTGGATCAGGATCAGATTGGAATTAAGACTGGAATAGTTTGTCTTCTGAATTTAACGCCTAAGGTATTGTTTTGTACTATTGTAATATTGTCACTGTTTATTTGATATTTTTGTTAATAAATTCTGTTAATTGTTATCGTTTGTTGCTGGCTTCTACTTTCTAGTTACGCCTGGTTCGTAACACCTCCTATTTGACCTTTGACCTTACTTAGACTGTAGCAGACAAAATCTAACCTTTAGAGGTCCAAAATGAATAAAGACATTCAATATAACAAAGTGTTGCAATTCCTAGGTTGTTTTTTTTTCCAGAAAATATCATACAGAGGCAGGCATATAATTTAAGATCAAACTGCAGTCTGTGCAGTCTGATCTTGATCTACTTTGAAAAATAATACAAATTTGTGCTCAAAACTTTATGCCTTTGTTCAAATGGAGAAAACCAGAAACAACTATGTACACTGAGAAGTTTAAATGAGAGAGACATAGTTTCAATGGAAAAGGAAAATTGTACAGATCAGAAACAGTGTGACAAAAGCCAAAGATGGGCACATAACAACCAAAGGACTCAAATTACCCGATATACACACATCCATACTGTTGCTTAGAAAATCAAAATGTATGTCTGCTGTAAAATGCTACAGCCTAAATAAATTACAAAAACATTGTGGCAAAAGTACAGGTAGACATACAACCTCCACAACTGCACAGTAGACAATCTATACTGGTGTGACTTCAGTGCACGTCCATTCAGGAAAAAATTCTTAATCCTTTAATGGTACACAAGAAACACTGTGACAAAGGCAAAGACAGGCACGTAACCATTATTTTTGCACAATCTACACTGTTTTTATAGCACATGACTTTCTCCTTATTCAGTTTATAACCACTTCAGCCTATAAAAAGTGTACAAACACTATCATGAAACTGTGACAAAAGCCAAAGTGGACACATACGCTTCCCTATAATTTTACAAATTGAGTAATATAGTCTTACCATTGAAACATAGAACATACTGGTTAAAGCGTTCCAGTCTATCAATAGTATGGAAATACATGAGAAACCAATGATACATGATCATTTTTGTTTGAGAAACCAATGACACATGGTCATTTTTATTTATCTGCAATTCTTACGGCACAAGACTAAATGATCTCTTCAACTAAGCAAAGCTCCAGTCTCTCAACAAATCATGAGAAACAGTATGCACTTGCTATAATCACCAGACATGCCCAATGTCTACACTGTAATGACATATCTCTCATAGTGGTTAAAAGTGCTAGGGCCCACCAAGTGAGCAAATAAATATGAAAAACAGTGTGACAAAAGCCAACTAAGACCAGACCACTTTTGGCCAACAAATTTTACTATGAGAATTTTTGTTGAAACTTGGTGCAGATAAAAAAATAACGAAATCCAGACCAAGATGGTGTCTGCTTGAACTTAAATCTCTAATTTTCCCTGCCTTCAAAGATCTACATATTCAATAAAAACTTTCCAAACTCTGTATTTTTAAAATTTAAACCTCCACAAAGATGAGTTTAGTCAAATTTGTCACAACAACAGCAATAGTTTTGCAGCATTGCATTCCTTCACATTGCCTAGTTTTCTTTTTTCGAAGTTAGAGCTGACACTTTTTAATTTTTCAGTTATTTATTGATACAATATTACATTGGTACTATTTTTTGTTTTTTGTAAAACATATTCTGTACTGCAGAATTCTGATCACTTAATCAATGTAAATTTTATCTTATTCATTATTTTATTCCATAACATTTATTTACAGGAAAATGCAGAGTGTGTTCCATATTTAGAATTTATCATATTACACAAAAAGTCTTCCTTACCTTATTTAAGGTTTGCATCACGTTTTAAAGTTGTTGCATAGGCCAGTGTGTGTTTGAGTTAACAGAAGTAATTATTGTAAAAGATACATGTATAAATAGCATTAAAAGGTGTTCATAAGCACTGTTTGCAAATACACATACATTGATCAACATTCAAACGGGGATATAGCACAAGCAAACATTGATTCCTAAAGCAAATAATTACACCTTGAACCCAAATTCAGAACACTGGGTGCAGATGTCTCAAGGCCAGATTGAATCAAAGTCATTTCCAGTCAACACCATAGAGATACATAAACTCCACAGTACTACAACAAGTACAGAGGTTTTCCTCGTGAACTTCCCCGTTTTATACTGCTGGTCCACAATGGCTCATACATCATTATCACCAAAGGACTCTACTTCCTCACAAGAGCTCACTATAAAATACACATTGTTATTGTGCAGTAAGAACACATCATTACAATCCCAGTGGGAATCAGCTACCCATACACAAACTTGGTTAAAGAGTCATTCAAGGGGAATAATTCACCAAGTCTTGTCTGGACTGAGTTACCTCCCTTGACACTGGCAAGTGGTCATGGGGCCCTTTTGGTTCCCTGAATTTTGACACCAACCAACAATACCCAAATACTACCCATAGTTATTAAGAGATGGCAACAGGTAACCAGCACATAAATTTCCGGAATTTTTTTCCAAAAGTTTATTAAAAAGTGTCCAAACTATAAATTTGTTTTAAAGGTTACTTTCCACTTTAGTATTTCAATCCAAAACCAGGACACATAGATTTGAGATAATCTTCACTTGCTTGAATCATGAAAGTGTTTACCATACAACAAAATTCTAGATCCTTCCAAAATTGGAGGACCTGCAGATGACCAAAGTGACTCAAATAAAGTAACAAGTTTTGAAAGGATAGAAACTTTCATGACAAAATGCCAGCATTCAGCATTTCCTCCTTTTAGCACAAAATTTTCCCAACTTTTCTACATGTATCTCAGAGTCATTAAAACATGGAGCTGTTTGGTAAAGAATAAATCTACAAAGAAATTCTCTCCTAATTGATCTTAAACATAAATACTTTTGTTCATCCAACTGCTCCAGATGTAATTTGTAGCTGTTTTTGATCTATCATTGAAGTGCTGGTTAACACATTGCCATCTCTGTTACATATAGAACAAATCTATATACAAATTTACCTCTTTACTAAACGACAAATTTTTGGACTGGACCAAATTCAAAGCATCTGCAGACAACAAATTAAATCTTATTAATAAACTGATGGTTTTTGACTTAGAAAGGGTAGAAAATATTGTGGAAAAAGGAGAAAATGCTGGTTACCAGCATTTTCTCCTTTTCCCATAAAGTTTTCTATAGGCTTTTATTCTCAGGATCGTTAAAAGTCGGGATCATGTGGTATAGAGTTAACCTATTACCTTCTGTAGACAATTTGTTACCTTGTGAAACAGCTACTGAAGAAGGCATTATGACAAATGGAGAAACTGCTTGTAGCAGATAACTATCTCTGTCATAATGTTTTCCATATTTTTTGACAACAATCCTTACTTTATAAGGATGTTTCGTAACTGTCAATTGAAAATTGATTTCATCAGAAGGTAACAAGTTTAAGGCTTACCTCCCCTGAAGCTTCTGATCAACATGGCATATATATTTTTTCTTAAATTATTGAAAATTTAAAAAGATTCAATAATTTTAAACTCTTTCAAACACCCAGATTTTCTTGAAATGTTTATCTAAAAAGTTTCTGTTCATACCTCTACTACTTTTCTGTAAAGGGAGGTAATAATAATCTCCCTTTTAATTAAGGATATATTGAATTTAGAATTGAAAATGATAATTCTATGAAGGCAGAACCTTCTAAAGTAGCTCTGTTAAGATGCTGCAACAGTGTTGATTTTTAATGATACCAATTTTCCAGACTAAAATTACAGTAGAAATAGATGTTCCGCTTCAGGGTAGGAATATCTTTCAACAAATCTTTAATAACCATTTATGTACAGCTGCTGTTATAATGAACCCCTCTTCCATACAAAGAGAAAATAGTTTAACCCTTTACCATACAGCAAAATTTTAAACTTGTCCAACCTACTAGAATTTACACAATACAATTTAAATGATTTGTGACTGACCGTATTTCCTATGAAAACAGTGTGGAAAACGGAAAAAATACTGGGTACCAGCATTTTCTCCTTTTCCCACAATGTTTTCTAAAACCTCTCTGCCAGATGATAACAGATGAGATTGTGTAGTGAAGGGTTTACCCCTTTTTTTTTCTGAAAATACCATTTTTTTGTGTACAGACAAGATCTAGATCAGATTATTGTAACATGCTGTCTGATCAGATAGATATAAACTGACATAAAAAGACACATTGAGACCAGACCTGCTCTTTACTGCATTGTGTAAGTCTTTCCTTACTTTATCAATACAAATTAAAGAGTCATTTACTGACCTTCATTAACTAAATAATCCGAAAAATATTGACACTGCATAACATACTTCTGTAGCTTTTTTAAAAATATTTTTGTTGTTTGAATCTATATGGCTATTATCTAACTCTGGAAGCTGTACATACATGGTTTCACATCATTCATCATTATAACAGAAATCTATAAAACTCGTACAAAGGTCAAATACACATGTATAAAAGTTTTAACTCTTTACCAAATGACAAAATTTTAGACTTGTCCAAATTTAAAGCATTTGCAGACAACAAAATAAAACATATCTTAAAAACTGAAACTTGATTTTAGAAGAGTAGAAAACATTTTGGAAAAGGAGAAAAATGCTGGATACCACCAATTTCTCTCTTTCCCACAGAGTTTTCCAAAGGCTTCTATCACAGAGTCATGAAAACCAGGGATTGTTTGGTAAAGAGTTAACTCTTGACAGCAAGATAAAGTTTTGGACTTGTCCAAATTAGAAGTGTTTGCAGAGAGCAGAGTTGAAGTGACTCAAAGTTGACATTAAACTTTTAAAGGCTAGACTGACGTCATTATAGGGAAAAAGGACAAACTGATGGTACCAGCATTTTGTGTTTTTCCCCCACAATGTTTTCATACAACATCATCCTATGGCTTGTTCAAACTCAGGATTGTTTGATAAAGAGTGAGTCAATCACTGTAGAGGTTATTTCTATACCAACAAAGAACTTTTAGGTTTTAAAAAAGTTGAAAAATCACGCTTTTCAACGGTATCATCATCACTGTGGGAAAAAAGAGAATTTGCTTCTGACAAACAATTGCTTCTTTTCCAACAGTAATTCTAGACCTTGTCAAGTGAAAGGGATGAACAAGTTGTATTGTACAGTATCAGCTTAGACTAATTTCAGTGATAGAACAACCTTATCAAACCATCCAGTAAAATAGACAAATAAATCATTCTAATTCTGGTCATATAATTTTGAAAACAGTAAAGCAAATGGAGATATTATTCATAATTTGCAATTTCTCAATTTGCCACATTTTTTCTTGGCTATCTATTAACCCTTTCCCAAATAACACATTTTAGACTCTCCTTAACCCTTTACTCCATAGATACTCATTTTGACACATCAACAATAGACAGCTTTTGAAAACACTGTGGAAAAAGGAGAAATTGCTCGTAACGAGCAATTTCTCCTTTTCCCACAATGTTTTCCACTCAATCAGATATTTGTATCCTCATTAATATTTTTAACATCATATATTTATTTGCTGCTAAAATGGAAGAGCCTCACATTGGCATAACAGGTAAAGGGTTAATAGAACAGGTATGCATACGACAATTTTCACATGACAATTTTACATTTGATAAAAATGACAGGAATTTCTCCAATATATTAGAAAACACCGTGAAAAGGAGAAATTGCTTGCTATGAAAAATATTTCCTTTTCCAAAAGTATTTTCAAAAGATTTTTATTGCAGACATGTAAAAACACAGGTTTGTTTGGGAAAGGGTTAACAGTCTATACAGATATTTGACTTTTTGTAATAATGTCAGTGTTCCCACTGGCTTTTTATTTGAAAGTGCCAAAATGACAGTCTGAAGTGACTTTGATCTGACAATGTCAAAAGGAACATTGTGTTGTGTCATGGGTTTCCGTGTTTTTTGCATCTAGCATTTTTTGACATGTGTTAAATTATGGATAGGTTTTTCCGCGTGATTAGACAATAATTTAGCAATAAGGGCAGCAAGTAACTTCAAATAACATCTTTTTACACAAGTTAAACAGATAATGGACTTTTCACTTTATTTTCCTTACGTGAGGTCTCACGTGTGACCAAAATTTGTTACGTGAATTTCAAATCTGTAACGTGATTTAGGCAGTAATTTGCGTGAGTGGAAACACTGAATGTGTTTATAAATAATCAATTACATCATTAGCACAGTTTCTTGTAAAGTTGGGCAATTTCTCCACCTATCACAATGTTTCTTGACTGTCTAAAAGGTAAAACTTATGAGACCATCCATATATGAATATTTCTAGGGAAATATTGTTTTGAAAATGTTGCTAGATTACTCCATTTACCATGGTGTTTTGCTCTTATTTCAGGTATTCACCTACATTTGCTGCTTTGTTCTAAGTTTGAAGACTAACAAATGCTAATGATGTAGTAAACTTTATACCAGACAACAAATCTTCAGCCTTGTTCATGCGGACAGCATTCATAAACAACTTTAACCCTTTAACAGACAATCCCTGGTTTTTACATAGCTGAGATAGAATGCTTTTGAAAACATTGCAGAAAAAAAGAAAACGCTGTTAACCAGCATTTTCTCCTTTTCCCCAATGTTTTCTACCCTGCTGGAAACAAATTTCACTTTTTGAGTAACGTTTATTTTGTTCTCTGCAAATGCTTTCAATTTAGACCAGTCTAAAATTTTTGTCGTTTGGTAAAGAGTTAATATGCCTCAAATAAATAAAACATGACAAAAATATGGAATATTTGTTTCCAAAGAAAATGGTAGAAGGCATCATGAGAAGAGGAGAAAATTTTGATAACTAGCAAAGTATTCCAAATTTTCTCCTCTAATAACAATTATTTCTAAAAACCTTCTTGCTAAGGGTTGTAAAATCACGGTCTAGTAAAAAGTTAAATGACAAAAAATAAAAAAAATTGAAATAAAAGTAACACATTACTAATATGTCAAACATTTGGACTTTTCTAGCCTGATATACAGAGAAGAGCAAACAAATGACAAGGACAAAATTTCAATTACCATGCAACAAAACAGAAAGTACGACACTGACCTATTCCCACACAACCACCAGTTTCAATACCCTATAAGAAATAGCCATTTGAAAATATTGTAGGAGAGGGAGAAATGCTGGTAACCAGCATTTTCTCCTTTTCCCACAGTGTTTTCTACCCTTCCGTGAACAAAATTCAATTTTTCATCATTATTTTGTTGTCTGCAAATGCTTTCAATTTGAACCAGTCTAAAATTTTGTGGTGTGGTAAAGAGTTAATGGAAAAATTTGAAGAAGATTGATTCTTAAGTTCTGTCTTTTATAATAACAGTGTGTCCCATTATATCAGGTGAAACAGTAAAGTTTAAAAAATTATCCTTAAATATAGTAATGGGTTACTTACATGTATATCTAATCAAGCATAAACATCCAGTGATGTACACTTAGGTTGATAAGGGAATAGAAAGCCATGAAAACTGTTTCAAAATACCAACAAATATGAACAGCAGAGCCTAAGTAACACAGACTTCAAATCAGGTAAAAATTTATTGAAACTTACTTGTTGAAACATCTGCTTTTAACTTTTTTTTTACTTTTAAAGTATTAATTTTGATTAAAAGATGTTACTTTTTTTAATGAAACATTTACAGACATTCTAAATTGTCCAAAAGCATCAGTTGTTTCTTTCAGATATTTCTAAAAATCACCTTTTTTGGTGTTACGTATAACTCTTTGCAAACTTCCTACAGACATAATTTTTGTGCAGTACCAGTTTCCCATCCCCTTATTTACAAAACATTTTATTCTTTATCAAATCAGCACATGTTCTAACAACCCTGAGGATGAAGTCTTTTGAAAACATTGAGAGAAAATGAAAAATGGTGGTAAAAAGCATACTCTCCCAAATTTTTTTAAAACCTTTAAAAGACAAAAACTGCCATTCAAGTCATTTTTAAACTGTCTTCTACAAAGTCTTCCAGCATGGTGGAGTCGAGAATTTCATTATCTGGTAAAGGATTAACACAGTACTTCCTGCTCAGGACTTTTGGAAACACTGTGACAAATGGATAAACTAATTGCAATAAACAGTTTCTCCTTCTGCCTCAGTATTTCTTATCACAAATCAAACCATACTTTATGATGATTATCTTTATAATAAAAGGATGTTGAAACATTTTGCCACACTAATCCAAGTTTTTAAGACCCTAAAGAAAAAGGCACCAAAAAACCATTGATTGAAAGGAGAAAATGCTGATAAACATATCCTTCTTTTTCAAACAATATTTTCTACTCTTTCAAATAGAAATTCTATCATTTTTACCAACATTTAAAAACTGCTGTTAGCAAATGTTTAAAATTAAGACAAGTCTAGATTTTTGTCATGTGGTACAGGACTCATAGACATCCTCCACATAGTTTCAGGAGGTACTGAGTATAGGGAATTTCCAAATTACAGACATAGAAAAGATGGTCATCACGCTCGTAAATTTGGTCTTTTTACTTTAACAATCCCTGATCAATCCATCAGCATGCTTGAAACTTGGTAAGAATTTTGCTTTTTTCTTCTCAAAAAGTATAAAAGTTTTTAGCTCAGGGTCATTAAAAGTTTGGATTGTGTGGTGATGGGTAAAAAAAACATTGTCATTCTTCAAAATTTTCTAAGTTGAAAGTAACACAACTTCTGATTGGCTAAACCAAATGATTTTGTCATTAGAAATTGTGTTTTTTTCTTGATCTCTAACAAGACTATTCAGAAACAGCCTTGAAATGCAGAAGCAAATTTACTTGTAGAAAAATTGTTCAAGTATCTAAAAACTTGAATTACAGTATCCCAGTGTCCAAAATGTTTTTATCTAGTTTCCTAATGTCCTAAATATTCTACCTGGACCACACTGGCGGGAAAGTCTGTACACTCTCTGTTTCTCTATATTCGTTCCTTTTTGTCTGTCGGTTGTATCATCTTCCTGAAATGAAATGTAATTAAATCCGTTAGTATATAACAGTTGTTAAAGACATAAAAGATTAGCAAATTTTTACAACATTGGTTATATGATGGCAGGGAAATACACCTATCCATGCTTTCCTGGAGATTCTTTTTCCAACACTTCATACAATTTCTTCCTAAGCCACTGGCTGCTTTCTCAAGTAACATTGTTGTAAAAATCATGAACAGAATGGATCCTACCACATTGACGTATCAATCCTACAACAGGATTAGGCCAAGTTGATAATCCAACATAAAAAAGGAGAAAAATGATTCAACAAAAAACAGGTCCTTACAACACAACAATACATTACACTAGCCAAAGTAAAAAGCCTTTGCAAACGTTACAATCAATGTATGTCCTAAAAAGGTAAACAAGAGGACCATGATGGTCCTATATCGCTCACCTGAGTACCAAGCTATAAAATCAAACTTGTGACCCCTAGGCAAGGACAGTTTTGACCCCAGGGGCATCCTAAGAAAAAACTTGGTACAGGTCCACTAGGAGATGCTACATACCAAATATCAAAACTCTGCACTACCTAGTTTCAGAGAAGAAGAATTTTAAAGTTTTCTTTCTTTGTTCCTATGATTCAAACTTGTGACCCACGGGGCGGGGCCAGTTTTGACCCCAGGGACATTATATGAACAATCTTGGTAGAGGTATACTAGCAGATGCTACATACCAAATATCAAAGCTCTGCACTTCTAATTTCAGAGAAGAAGAATTTTAAAGTTTTCCTTCTTTGTTCCTAAGTTTCAAACTTGTGACCCCCAGGGATGGGCCAGTTTTGACCCCAGGGACATCATATGAACAATCTTGGTAGAGGTCAACTAGCAGATGCTACATACCAAATATAAAAGCTCTGCACCATCTAGTTTCAGAGAAGAAGATTTTTAAATTTTTCCTTCTTTGTTCCTAAGTTTCAAACTTTTGACCCCCGGGGCGGGGCCAGTTTTGACCCAAAGGGCATCATATGAAGAATCTCAATAGAGGTCCACCAGGAGATGCTACATACCAAATATCAAAGCTCTGCACCTTCTAGTTTCAAACTTGTGACCCCCGGGGCAGGTCCAGTTTTGACCCCAGGGGCATCATATGAACAATCTTGGTAGAGATCCACTAGGAGATGCTACATACCAAATATCAAAGCTCTGTACCTTCTAGTTTCAGAGGAGAAGATTTTTAAAGTTTTCCTTCTTTGTTCCTATGTTTAAAACTTGTGACCCCCGGGCCGGGGCCAGTTTTGACCCCAGAGGCATCATATGAACAATCTTGGTAGACGTCCACTAGGAGATGCTACATACCAAATAGCAAAGCTCTGCACTTTCTACTTTCAGAGATTTTCAAAGATTTTGCTATTTTTTCCTTTTGGTTGCCATGGCAATGGCAACCAGAATTATGGCTGGAATTCAATCTCTTGAACAACTTTGGTAAAGCTTCACACAAAGAAAATCCCTGCCAAGTTTCATCAAGATTGGCCCAGTGCTTTAGGAGGAGAAGATGTTTAAAGAAATTGTAGACGACGCACGTCGGACGACGGACATTGGGCGATCACAAAAGCTCACCATGAGCACTTCGTGCTCAGGTGAGCTAAAAACATTGTGCCAGAAAAAGAGACAAGAGCTTCGCAGAGGGGCGCATATACGCCCGAAGGGGCTTGCCAGTGAAATGAGTTGCATTGATGGATGGGCCATGGATGAAGAGTAGCTATTCTCCATCCTTAAAATCACAATGTCTGGGTCTATTTTCCTGACAAAGAATTCCTGTTACAATCATTAAAGAATTAAGTCTTTTACAAGATCACAAGATTAGTCTAGGTAAATCGAACTATTTGCAAATTACAAATCAAATGTTTCGCTCAATTAATAACATCAGTCTGTGAGAGCAGAAAACATTGTAGGAAAAGTAGAAAATGCTTGTCACTTGCATTTTCTTTTTTTACCAGTATGTTTTCAAAAGCCACATTTTTAAGGGTAATTAAAACTTAGGACTGTTTGGTGAAGGGTAAATGAACAAACAATGTAGTTTTAAGAAATATAACATACATGTACCTCCAATAGCCCTTTGCTCTGCCTTCAAGCTTTCTCTCCTAGGAAAAGAATTCTCACAGGCCTAAAATCTAGTTTCTTTGTAGATCTTACAGATCTATTTCAGGATAACATCAACATTCTCGGGAGGTGACCCTTCAGTAAAGGTGGCCCTGTAATATATATTTCATTTGAGTTATTAGTTTTGAGCTTTTAACAATATATGACTTACCTTCTACTATATTTTAGCCTTGCTACTGGATAAGGGGTTTTAATGAATCTCTGTGAAGCATCGCACCAAGCAAGTCAATGTATAACTATGGATCCGTACGGCCAACAGCACACCAAAAAGGATTCAGACGTTTGCGTAAACTGTCATTTCGGATGAGCCTGCGAAGTCCGCACAGGCTAATCTGAAACAACACTTTACTTTTTGATGAAATTTTCGTTTTTGCGCATGTCTACTGAAGGACAAAATCTAATGTAGTCTGAAAGTGCCATCTCGGATTAGCCTTTGCAGACTGCACAGGCTGATCCAAGACCACACTTTTGGCAAATGTCAAAATGCCCCTTTTTATATATTGCAAGCCATATAATCTCACAACTCTCTGAATTTAGAGGTTCAAAAATTTGCTAATATCACATCTAGTGCTAAATACCTATATTTACAGTTTTTTTAAATGCTGTTAAATAGTGTTTTCTCCTTTCTCCACAATGTTTTCCACACTACCAATTACAAATTCCAATATGTGAGCAACATTTAAATTTTCCTCAGCAAAGGCAAAGGCTTTCTATTTGGAGTTATACCCCGGTCACACATTCACAGAAGGCCGCCACGGAAGAGCTGCGGATTCGTTCCAGCATTGTCAGTGACAGTTCGTACTAGTCTGTAGCTCTCCGTATTGTAACCGTAGTCATTCGTAGTAGTCCTTGTATATCCGTAGTGGTCCTTGACAATTTTTTAACATGCACAAAAATTCGCTACGGATCAAACGAGCGTATCCTTACTAGTCCGTATTAGACCGTACCGATATGTTCTGGTCCATATCAGTCCGTACTTATCCGTAGGCCCAAAGTTTTTTTCAGGATTTGATACGGAGAACTACGTATTAGCACGGTTACACTACGTTTTAGTTACGTTATGATACGGATATGTCACGGAAAGTCACGACCTTAATACGTTGTATTACAGAGAGGCAGGGATTCGCACGGTCTTTTACGGTTTACTACGTTGCAACACGACACAGTAGGGAATTGTAAGGACCACTATTGTTTGGTAGGATAAATTCAGAATCATGTACTTCAACAAGGGTATTTTTACTCTGTCTTTGTAGAATACATGTACAACGCAATTGCGCTTTTTTGTTAAGTTCACAATCATGAACTGTCAACAATTGATGTTTGCAATAAATTGACTGCAACTGAATATTGGTATGGCACAAAATGTCAAGGCACTGGTCTAGCAGCTGACATACATAGATGTAATAATTATAACTTTATCGTACTACTAGTAATACCTTTAATTTAAGGTTACATGTTTTACAAAACATTGTACGAAAATGGATAAACATCAGTATTATAATGTGACATTCTATCCAGACAACGATGCTAAACATGCAAGTAGAACGATCAAATAGTACGAGTACATAAAACTGTCACCGTTTCTGGTAGTTCAGGCAACTGCCAACTAAACGGGAGGTCAAAGGTTCGAGCCCCGCCAGGAGCTTGTTCTGATATGGCTGGTTAGTGAACCGCCAGCTGGTTAAATGTATGGTTAGTGGTTGCCTGCCTGGTGCCAGGCTGGCCCTTTCAAAATGGGTGATACTAATTATAAAGTCAAGCACTTTACTTTTAAAACATAAACATTCACGATAATCAGTGTACATGTAATTGTGAAATAAACTGCAGATTTTATGAACATAAAAGAAACGTTATTGATCAATATTTTCATTGAACCCTTTGCCATTCAATCCCTTCTTTTTATGGGTCTGCAACAGACAAGTCAAGAAAACATTCTGATTCTAGGAAATCGCAAAAAATTCTCAAAATGGGCAATTTCTCCATTTCCCACAATGTTTTCTACCTTATTGTAGAACCCAAGTTCATTTGTACCAAGTTTACAGTTGTTGTCTGCAGATGCTTTCAATTTCGTGGAGGCCAAATTTTGTCAACTTGTGATGGGTTATTGATTATAATAATCAGGTAATAAAAGACAGAGAATATGTGGACTAGAGATTGGCTCTTACGAAGACTCGTCAATGGCCAGTATGAGGCTCTCATGGCTGAACCTGTTGCATTTTGAACATGAGCAGGCTAGAGCATTTGGACGGAATGCTAAATCATGGTAGGCCCGTATCGATCCGTGACGATTCGTACTACTACTTATCGGATCGTTCTCATCCGTACTAATCCGTACCTGTACCACAGCAAATCGTAGTGTATCCGCACTACAATCGTCCTGATTTGTGTCGCTCCGTATTAAACCGTGTCCAACAGTAACAGTCCGTATCACTCCTTGAACTCTGACCGACTTTTTGGCTGTAGATCCGTTGTGTATCCGTTTTGGAACCGTAGCGGACTATGGAATTTGTCATTTCCGTAGTCATCCGTGAGTGATTAGACCATAGCTCTCGTGGCGGTCTTCCATGAATATGTGACCGGGGCTTTAAGGGTAAATGAAGACTAATCATCATTTCTTACAAGGACATTTTAAAGGTTATTTGATTTAAATTTTTTTGGATGGAGAAAAAAGAGTTTTATACTTTACCAAACCATTTTCATAACTCTGAGAAAGAAGCCTTTAGAAAACATTGTTGGAAAACAAGAAAATGCTGCATGTTTTCCTTTCCCACAATGTTTTCTACCCTCTTGTAACAAGTTTCAGTTTTTGAGTCACATTGATTTTTTTTGTCTGCAAACCTTTTTAATTTGGACCAGTCTAGAATTTTGTTGTTTGGTAAAGAGTAAACACTTCCCGAAACGACAAAATTTTGTCCATGCTTAAATTCTGTGCGACTCGAATGATAACAAGGGTTTTCTCTCTATTGCCCTATCTTTGGTTTACTTTTTGCCTGGATTTAATATGTGTTTGTCTACGATTGACTAACACTAAACAAGAGGGCCAAGATGGCCCTGGATCGCTCACCTGAATTTTTGAGATGACCATAGCCTATTTTTTTTTTGGTATTGAAACATTGGAACCAAATTTATAATTTTGCTAAGCAATTTTCAAAAGATCACCTGTAAAATTCATTTCGAAATCTGACCATCAGTTTCAAAAAGAAGAATTTTTAAGAATTCTTCATTTCTGTATAAGAGCAAGTATCCCCCATCCACGAGAGCCATGTTTCTGAATGGATCAAAATTTACAAACAAGTTTTGAAAAGGGTCTTCCAAGGAACATTTCGGAAAATTTCTTTTAAAATCTGACCAGGGGTTTCAGAGAAAGAGAATTTTCAAGAATTTCATCATGTCCATATAGTGCAAGTAGCTAGCATTCACAAGAGCAAGGATCACCCAAGGAACATCTGTGTCAAATTATTTTAAAATCTGACAAGGGGTTTCAGAGAAAAAGAATTTTCAAGAATTTCTTCATTTCCATATAGTGCAAGTAGCCCCCATTCACCAGAGCCCTGTTTCTTGACCGATCAAAATTTTGTGAACAGTTTTTGAAAAAGGTCACCCAATGATCATCTCTGTGAAATCATTTCAAAATCTGTCCAGCCGTTTCAGAGAAGAAGAATTTTTAAGAATTTCTTCATTTCCCTTTAGTGCAAGTAGCCCCCATTCACCAGAGCCATGTTTCTTGACGGATCAAAATTTTGTGAATAATTTTTGAAAAGGGTCACCCAAGGAACATCCCTGAGAAATCATTTCAAAATCTGACCAGCGGTTTCAGAGAAGAAAAATTTTTAAGAATTTCCTCATTTCTCTATAGTGCAAGTAGCCCCCATTCACCAGAGCCATGTTTCTTGACCAATCAAAATTTTGCGAACATTTTTTGAAAAGGGTCACCCAAGGAACAATTCTGTGAAATTATTTCAAAATCTGACCAGCGGTTTCAGAGAAGAAGATTTTTTAAGAATTCCTTCATTGCTGTATAGTGCAAGTAGCCCCCATTCACCAGAGCCACATTTTTTGACGGATCAAAATTTCACGAACAATTTTTGAAAAGGGTCACCAAAGGAACATATCTGTGAAATTATTTCAAAATCTGACCAGCGGTTTCAGAGAAGAAGATTTTTTAAGAATTCCTTCACTTCTATATAGAGCAAGTAACCCCCATTCACCAGAGCCACAATTTTTGACGGATCAAAATTTCACGAACATTTATTGAAAAGGGACACACAAGGAACATATCAGTGAAATTATTTCAAAATCCGACCAGCGGTTTCAGAGGAGAAGATTTTTAAAGAATTTGCTAAAAAATTCCATTTGGTTGCCATGGCAACCAGAGTTTTTGACGGAATCAAATTCTGTGAACAATTTTTAAAGAGGACCTCCCAAGGAACATTCCTGCCAAGTTTGGTCCAAATTGGCCCAGCGGTTTAGGAGGAGTTGATGTTTAAAGAATTGTTGACGACGCACGACGGACGACGAACGACGGACACCCAGTGACCCTAAAAGCTCCCCTTGAGCACGTTGTGCTCAGGTGAGCTAAAAAGACCATACAGAAAAAATCTAGTTAACAACATTTTCTCCTCTTCCCTATGTTTTCAAGTCTTTTATCTCAAATTTTTGCCAAATTTCATGATTACCTGACTGAAAATGTAGCCTGTTGGAAACACTGAGTAGTGAGTACTGCATGCTGGATGCCAGTCACAGCATGATCACAAAAGCCTAACTAATGGCACTTGCTGCTCAGGTGAGTTTAACTCATTACTGCTCAAGAAAGTTTTGGACTGGTCCAAATTGAAAGCATTTGCAGACGACAAAATAAAGGTGACTAAAAAAATAGAAATTTGTCCTGGAAAGGGTAGAAAACACTGTGGGAAAAGGAGAAAATGCTGGTTACAGCATTTTCTCCTTTTCCCACAGTGTTTTCAAAAGGCTTCTTTCTCAGGGGTGTCAAAAGTAGGGATTGGGTTATAATGGGTTAAACATTCTGACATTTATTTTGAAATATTTGACTACAAGGTCTCTCCGCCAGTCAACCAAATACTGTTAGTAACTGACCACTTGTCTAGTAGTAAAACAGTCATTGTTGTAAAACAGTAATTTTCAACCTCTGCATTCTTACAAATAATGGTACATACCCAAGTGAGCAGTGTGTTGTCCTATCTCCCATGGTCCATCCCCTTGTTAATCATCTACCTGAAATATTGAATAAGACTTAACTCTTATCTTGCTTTATAACTAATAGTGAATTTTCAATTTGATATTGACAACCCAAAAATTACTGTTTCAAAGTTATGTTTTAGGAATAATATCTCCTTATCAGACAGTGTAGATCAAAGATCAGACTGCACATTCTGTGTTGTCTGATCTTTATCTACACTGCCCTTAAAAGGTCAGCGAGTCGTGCTTAGCAGCCACAGGGTTATCATTTTACCACACAATTGTAATTTTTACCCTACAGAAAGAAGCCTTTAAAAACATTGGTGGAAAAGGAGAAAATGCTGGTAACCATCATTTTCTCCTATTCCCACAGTGTTTTCTACCATAGGCGTAAAAGGAACATTTTATGCTGTGAATAACACATATTTAATTTTCGTTGTCTATAAGTTTTCTGAATTTGGAGAAGTCTTACTGATCTCACATTTGAACAATGCCAATGAAGAAAGCTTTAAAAAAACTTTCTGGGAAAAGGAGAAAATCTTGGTAACAAACATTTCTTCTCAACTCTTTACCTAACGACAAAATTTTAGACTGGTCCACATTGAAAGCATCTGCAGATGACAAAAAACACCATTTATAACTCAAAAATTGAAATTTGTTTCCAGATGGTTAGAAAACATTGTGGGAAAAGGAGAAAATGCTGGTTACCAGCATTGTCTCCTTTTCCCACCATGTTTTCAAAAGGGTTTATCTCAGGGTCCTGAAAACCAGGAATTGTCTGGGAAAGGGTTAACCTACATTGTTTTTTTCCCTTTCAAAGAAAAAATTCCAAAATTTGAGCAATATTTGCTGTTTAGCCCACAAAATTAATGCTCTGAATTAGGACATGTTACAAATTTGGTCATTTGATAGATATCTAGATAACTATAGTACTTCAACAACCAGTGCACCTCATTATGTGCTCCCTGACTTTCTCACACCAGTATAAACACAACTTTTTTTCAAAGTCACTGGCTACTTTTCTCACATGCATCACAGGTGAGATGCATAAGAATTACAAGAAATAAAGTTCTCCTTAACCAGATACAGGACATGCAACAACACAGTCACGAATCAGATGTGTTAACCATTGAGCTGCCCCGCCCCACATTGCATAAGTTAATTTATCCAAACAGTCATACTTAAATCTGTAATTGAAAGACTGAAATTTGATTTGAATTGGGTAGAAAACATTGTGGGAAAAGGAGAAAATGCTGGTTACCAGCATTTCCCCCCTTTCCAAAGATGTTTTCAAGAGGCCTCTTTGGGTATTTAAAGACAGGATTGTGTGGTAGTTTTAAGACCAAAATTAAATTTATCAGTAAAAACTTGATTTCTCTTAGATCAACCTACATCTACAAACAATAAGCTCTCTGCATCCTTTTGATAACTGCATTCTAACTGCATTCTCAGATCTTCCCATCTTTCTTCAAGCACATAGACTCTACTCTGCATCCATCTGCTAGCTCCATCCTTTGTTAACTTAATTCGAGAGACGTCAATCAGGCAAGGCTGTCTGCAATCTAAACAAATCCGACCATAAATTCTCTACTAAAAGATAAAATTTTTCATACAACCAAACTGAATTTGCAGAAGACTAAGAAAGGTAACTCAATTATTTCTGTCATTGATAGAGTAGAAATCAATACTGGTTATCAGCATGTTCTCCTTTTCCTACAATGTCTTCAAAAGGATCCATAATTCCATTCTCAGGATTGTTGAAACTTGAGACTGACAACCTGGGATAACAGGTTAAGTCTTTCACAGAACTCCAGATAGAGAGAGTGATTTTGATTTCAAAATTGTAAATATTAACTATTCTCTACTAAACCTATGTTATGGGTACTCATTAGAATGATCTCATCGAGACGATTCTAACGAGTACTCACAACACAGGGTTTGGAAGAGAAATAATGGATTTATAATATCATCTCTCTCTCTCTTATCTGGAGCTCTGCTTTCATATAATTTACCACAAAACAAGAGGGCCAAGATGGCTCTGGATCACTCACCTGAATTTTTTAGAGAACCATATTCAGTCTTTTTAAAATCTTATCAGCCATTTCAGAGAAGAAGAATTTTTAAGAATTTCTTCATGTCTGTATAGTGTAAAGAGTCCACAGCCATTAGAGGCATGTTTCTTGATGGATCAAAATTTCTGGAACACTTTTCGAAAAGGGTCAGCCAAGAAACATTCCTGTGAAATTATTTCAAAATATGATCAGCCGTTTCAGTGAAGAAGAATTTTAAAGAATTTCTTCATGGCCATATAGTGCAAGTAGCCCCCATTCACCAGAGCCATGTTTCTTGGCGGATCACAACTTCGCAACAAATTTTGGAAAGGGTCATCCAAAGAACACTCCTGTGAAATTATTTCAAAATCTGATAAGTGGTTTCAGAGAAGATGAATTTTTAAGAATTTCTTTATTTCCCTATAGTGCAAGTAGTCCCTATTCACCAGGGCCATGTTTCTTAACGGATCTAAACTTTGCGAACAAATTTTGAAATGGGTCATCCAAAGAATACCTCTGTGAAATTACTTCAAAATCTGACCAGCCTTTTCAGAGAAGAAGAATTTTTAAGAATTTCTACATTTCCCTATAATGCAAGAAGCTCCCATTCACCAGAGCCATGTTTCTCGACAGATCGAAATTTCGCGAACAGTTTTTGAAAAGGGTCACCAAAAGAACATCTCTGTGAAATTATTTCAAAATCTGACCAGCCATCTCAGAGAAGAAGAATTTTTAAGAATTTCTTCATTTCCCTATTAGTGCAAGAAGCCACATTCACCAAAGCCATGCTTCTTGACAGATCAAAATTTCGCAAACAATTTTTGAAAAGGGTCACCTCAAGGACATTTCTGTGAAATTATTTCAAAATCTGACCAACAGTTTCAGAGAAGAAAAATTTTTAAGAGTTCCTTTATTTCTGTATAGTGCAAGTAGCTCCCATTCACCAGAGCCACATTTTTTGATGGATCAAAACTTCACAAACAAGTTTTGAAAAGGGTCACAAAGGAACATCTCTGTGAAATTATTTTATAATCTGACCAGCGGTTTTAAAGAATTTCCTAGAAAATTCAATTTGGTCGTCATGGCAACCAGATTTTTTGATAGAATCAAATTATGTGAATAATTTTTTAAAGAGGACCTCCAAAGGAACACCCCAGCCAAGTTTGGTCCAAATTGGCCCAGCGGTTTAAGAGGAGTTGATATAAATTTAAAGAATTGACAACGCAAGATGCACAACGGACACCGGATGATCCTAAAAGCTTTCCTTGAGCATGTTGTTCTCAGGTGAGCTAAACAAGAGGGCCAAGATGGCCCTGGATCGCTCACCTGAATTTTTGAGATGACCATAGTCTATTTTTTTTTTTGAGGTATTGAAACATTGGAACCAAATTTATAATTTTGCCAAGCAATTATCAAAAGGTCATCTGTAAAAGTCATTTCGAAATCTGACCATCAGTTTCAAAAAGAAGAATTTTTAAGAATTCTTCATTTCTGTAAAAGAGCAAGTAGCCCCCATCCACGAGAGCCATGTTTCTTGATGGATCAAAATTTACGAACAAGTTTTGAAAAAGGTCACCCAAGGAACATCTCTCTGAAATTATTTCAAAATCTGACCAGGGGTTTCAGAGAAAGAGAATTTTAAAGAATTTCATCATGTCCGTATAGTGCAAGTAGCCCCCATTCACAAGAGCCATGTTTCTTGAGGGATCAAAATTATATGTACAGCTTTTGGAAAGGGTCACGTAAGGAACATCTCTGTCAGATTATTTTAAAATCTGACCACAGGTTTCAGAGAAGAAGAATTTTCAAGAATTTCTTAATTTCCATATAATGCAAGTAGCCCCCATTCACTAGAGCCATGTTTCTTGGCCAATCAAAATTTCACGAACAATTTTAGAAAAGGGTCACCCAAGGAACATCTCTGTGAAATTATTTCAAAATCTGTCCAGCCATTTCAGAGAAGAAGAATTTTCAAGAATTTCTTCATTTCTGTATAGTGCAAGTAGCCCCCATTCACCAGAGCCATGTTTCTTGACCAATCAAAATTTCGCGAACAATTTTTGAAAAGGGTAACCCATGGAACAAGTCTGTGAAATTATTTCAAAATCTAACCAGCTGTTTCAGAGAAGAAGAATTTTTAAGAATTTCTTCATTTCTGTATAGTGCAAGAAGCCCCCATTCACCAGAGCCATGTTTCTTGACCAATCAAAATTTCGCGAACAATTTTTTAAAAGGGTCACCCAAGGAACAACTCTGTGAAATTATTTCAAAATCTGACCAGCGGTTTCAGAGAAGAAGATTTTTTAAGAATTCCTTCATTTCTGTATAGTGCGAGAAGCCCCCATTCACCAGAGCCACAATTTTTGACGGATCAAAATTTCACGAACAATTTTTGAAAAGGGTCACCCAAGGAACATATCTGTGAAATTATTTCAAAATCCGACCAGCGGTTTCAGAGGAGAAGATTTTTAAAGAATTCCTTCATTTCTGTATAGTGCAAGTAGCCCCCATTCACCAGAGCCACATTTTTCGACGGATCAAAATTTCACGAACAATTTTTGAAAAGGGTCACCCAAGGAACATCTCTGTGAAATTATTTCAAAATCCGACCAGTGGTTTCAGAGGAGAAGATTTTTAAAGAATTTGCTAAAAAATTCCATTTGGTTGCCATGGCAACCAGAGTTTTTGATGGAATCAAATTCTGTGAACAATTTTTAAAGAGGACCTCCCAAGGAACATTCCTGCCAAGTTTGGTCCAAATCCGCCCAGCAGTTTAGGAGGAGTTGATGTTTAAAGAATTGTTGACGACGCACAACGGACGATGCACGACGGACAACGGACACTGGGTGATCCTAAAAGCTCCCTTGAGCACGTTGTGCTCAGGTGAGCTAAAAACAATAGGTGGGCACAGGGTTTTCCTTGACACACGATTTTGTGCGTTTCGACGCACTTTTAAGGAAAATGACCCGCATTTTTTTTCAGTAATGCGTCATGGTGGGCGCACAAATACAATAAGAGGTAATATTGATCGTATATACTTCTGACACTGTTACATTGTGAGCAGATGAAAAATCTAGAGTACGAAGGAAAATGGGACGAAACACTGGACTGTGTATCGATTTTACTAAAATACCGTCCGTCTTTAATCGGGTCTAAACTAAACCAGTCGATCTCATATGAAAACAATATGTTTCCTGTCAAAATCGACGTCATTCTTGCTGTCTGCAAGGAAGAAGAGCCCTTAAACAAAGATCAGACGATACTGCGGCTGGTAAGAGCACCCAGAACATCATTTCAAGGTCTCGAGGGTTCGCTGTAAATTAGCTAGAGATACACTTTGTTATTTTTTGAAAACAGCGGTATGAACGCGACCCGTGTGTCAACAAAACACAAGAATCGGTCATTTATCTAATTGGTGGAAATAGTTCATTTTCGGCCGAAACGGATAATCTTTATCAAGAAAATAACAGAGACTTCCCATACTGACCGACAACAAGCTTTCTTTGCCAACGAAATGGTCGATTCCTGTGATAAAAACAAAATAACCCTTAACCATAGCGAGAGGCTACACATAAAAGAACACATACTTTCACAAATAGTAGCTTTTGTTTAAGTGTTTTAGCGAATTACATTTTGTTGTGACCCCCACAAATTCCAAAATGACCCCCATAATTTTTTAGTAGGGGGTCACAATGACCCCCTATTTTTGTGGCCGAGGGAAAAACCTGGGTGGGCAGATGAACAATTAATGATCAAGCATTGTTTTGCCGATTTCAACTCTTTACCACACAACCCCAATTTTTAACGACGCTGAGAAAGAAGCCTTTAGAAAACATTGTTGGAAAAGGAGAAAATGCTGGTAATCAGCATTTTCTCTTTTTCCCACAATGTTTTCTACCCTGCTGGAGGCAAATTTCATTTTTTGAGTTACATTCATTTTGTTGTCAGCAAATGCTTTCAATTTGGACAAGAAAATTTTGTCATTTGGAAATGTTAAAGAAAAACCTCATAAGAAATCTCATGAGAACAGAAAAACAAGCTGGTAACCAGTAGTTTGTCCAATCATACAATGCTTTTATTTCTTACACTCTTCCAAAGACGAAACCTGTCACTTCGGCAATATTTTCTATGTTAGAATTGTTAAAACTTTTGCCACTTTACAAAGATTTAATGGGTAAATGCCCAGCCCTGGCAGCTTGGTTTGTAGCACAGAGGACTTAAAAACAGGATGTCACTGGTTTGATCCCAGTTTCTTTTCGAGGACTGGTGAAGGTCAGTGCTACATGATTAATTCCTCTCTTACCGTAGACCAGTGATTCAACAACGGTCTTAAGAACGAAGTCCGTATCAAGGAAACAAATAAATACATAGCTCAAATACAAACTGCATCTGGTGGGATTCGATCCCTTGACGGGACAAATATCCTCTTTTTTCGAGGACTAAAAGACCAATACCATAACCACTGTGCCAAAGAGATATCTCCCCAACGCAGTTGTCAGATATTGTATTTAAATCAGGTTGAAACCATGCCTGAAGGAGTGATCTCCTGTAACAATGGTTATGTGGGAAAGCAGTGTGAATTGAGAAGATCTACATGATGTGCTGGGTACTGGTAAAGGAAAAGCATGGGCAGGTACACTGGCTGCCACAATATAACTGAAATAATGTTGAAAATGTCATTAAAGACCAGAGATCCAGATAAAGGGAGTGATTTGAATTTCAAAATTGAAAAAAAAAAAAAATTATTTTACACCAAACCCTATGGTGTGGGTACACATTAGGATCGTTTCATCGACAATCTAATAAATGTCATTTACTAAAGTTTTTTCCAAATCAAAATTTAGTCATGCGTCCCAAAAATACTTGTAACGAAATGGTATAACCATGTTATAAAGTGGTAAAATTATTGTATGAAATGGTAAAAATTGTCGTAGGAAATGGTAGAATTATTGTTGAAATTGACAGGTACGAAATGGTTATGGTACGAAACGTGCGTAATTTCCCTTGAAAACGGGTCGGTCCTTGATATATTCTTTCAGCTTCATCTCGTAAGCTCAGGGTAGGGTCCAGAGTAGAAACTCAGTGTAAGTTGACTACCTGACAATAGCTTACGTAGCAGTTGAACAACATCTGATCCTTTGTTCTCACATGTTTTCTTTTGAACTTACTGCCATATTTCACATCTCGTTTTAACAAGGAATCTCGCGAGACTAGTTCTATTTTTAGATGCGTTCAGTGAAAGCAAACGTGAGCGGCGGGTCGCAAAAATTTGATTAAAATTAATGAACGGCTTGTTAGCAGACAAAATGGCTGTTATATTACATTTGTTGACAGGGTCACTGTCGGTTGCTAAAGGAAAGCGTTTTAACATACTATTTTAAATAGAATAGCCACTGACAACTTCGTGAATCCAATATCGGCAAATATTGATAATAATTTACACGACTGGCTGATTTACGCGAAATTTACCACTGTTAATAAGTTCATTTGTAGCACGGCGGGGAATCACGTGATACAACAACAACAACAATGACCGTTATTTGAAAAAATTCCCCGACTTCAGGTAAGAAAATCTTCAATAATTCCGTTAATACATGACCGATTGGAATTTGGTTTGAAGCAGAGAAGGCGGAAGGACTCCGGGGATTTGCTTGATGTGTTAGATTTTTTAAACAACACCTGATAAAAAAGTTATTGACGAGCAAACGAATTTTTTACCCTGGATAATTTGTTTGCTCGTCAATAACTTTTTTATCAGGCGTTTCTTAAAAAATCTAACACATCAAGCAAATCCCCGGAGTCCTTCCGCCTTCTCTGCTTCAAACCAAATTCCAATCGGTCACGTATTAACGGAATTATTGAAGATTTTCTTACCTGAAGTTGGGGAATTTTTTCAAATAACGGCCATTGTTGTTGTTGTTGTGTCACGTGATTCCCCGTGTTGTAGGTTTAGAACAAGGTTGGGCGGTCGAAACCAGGGGCGGTTTTAACCGGCGGTTTTAACCGGTTAAAACCGCCCCGGTCAATACTCCCAAAGTGGTCAATACTGGTCAATACTGGTCGATTGGATATATGTAGTGGTCATTTTGAAATTCTACTGGTCAGATGCATTTTAAGTTGATAGTGATGCGCTATTTAGTGGATATTTATTGTGAGGTTTTTTTTTTCCTATTTTGGTTCCAAGGTTGGTTGAATTCACCAATATGAGAGTTGACTTTAGTGGAAAGATTGTTTTGTCCCTGCCAAGGCTACTTATCAGCTGGCTTTTGCCAGTTTTCCAAAACTCTATATAAGTTCCTAATAAGGTCCTTAAGTTTAATTTTTGACACCTTAAGTAACTGTGTGATGATAAGATATTAACTTGATTGCATATAAGTCAGTATTTCACACTTAAGGAATAAGGCCCGGTGTCAAGTATTCTACCCCAAATAGGGATAGACTACATGATTGGTCCTTTTTGTAATTTAAGCCACACCCATTGGGATAGAAAGGGGCAACTTTTACACCTTTTAATGTGTTTTGACAACAATGTAAAGGTGTAGGTAGACACTTGAATATGCATCAGACATTAATGTATCCCTAACTATTGTTTAGTTAATCAGTCACAGCCTCTTTATGGGTACTCAATATGCCTATAGATTAGTGACAGGTAAATTTCACAATGGTTTACACATGGGTGACACTTTTTTCTTCAATTTTACACGAAAGTTTCAAATTAGCTGCTTTTTAATGCTATCTTTGAACTTTTAAATAATCTAAAACCTAAGTATATTTGTGGTGGTAGTGGGGAAGAGAAAAAGAGAAAAGATGCAGTACTATAGATATCTGACCTACAAGGAATGATG
Source organism: Tridacna crocea (assembly GCA_943736015.1). Taxonomy (NCBI): domain Eukaryota; kingdom Metazoa; phylum Mollusca; class Bivalvia; order Cardiida; family Cardiidae; genus Tridacna; species Tridacna crocea. The sequence goes on along the minus strand of OX031061.1, from coordinate 65,624,696 downwards.
AGAAATAAAATTTCTAAAGTTCTTTGGTTGAAAAGAACTGACCTGCATATAAGTTCAAAGAGGAAGGTCAATCCAAACAACCTCTTCAGTTGACCAGCAGTAATGCCTTTTGAATTATGATCAATAATATGTAATATACCTTCAGTACAGGATTTAGGGAAGCTTTAAGACTAGCTTAGAAACAGGATAGGTATCTAACTCAGTGATTCAACCGACCCAATCAACCACTTCAATTGACCACCAATCGACCAGTATTGACCAGTATTGACCGGTTTTAACCGGTTAAAACCGCCGGCCTGGTCAATACTCATATTGACCGGCTTTTTGCCAACCTTGGTTTAGAAATTATACTTCATTTATTCCCCCGTCGAAAAAATTCGGAATATGAATCTATAGACTTGCTGCCGAGACCAAAATAATCACAGTTCGTTGTAAACAAGATCAAAACCATAATTTCTTAACTTTACCATACGAGGAAATTTTAAACTTCACCATATTGAAAACATTTGCAAACAACTACTTAACTCAGACTTAAATAATGGAATTTGGCTTTGATAGTGTAGAAAACATTGTGGAACAAGAGCTTCGCAGAGCGGCACATATACTCCAGAAGGGGCTTGTCAGTGAATGAGTTGCATTGACGGATGGGCCATGAATAAAGAGTACTAGTTATTCTCCATGATATGTGAAAAATATTAAAGGGCAATAACTAAAAAAAATAAGGGTGGCAAAGTTACAAATTTTGTGAATTGCTCTTATCCACAAGGCATTCTATCAGTCTTTGAAGGTTCAAGATCATATCTTTTATATTTTACAAATTATGGCCCAGACGAAAATTCAAAATGGAAAGGGCAATAACTCAAACAGAAGGATGGCAGAGTTATGGTTCTTGTGCAATGCACTTCATAATGTGTTCTATTAGTCTTTGAAGTTTCAAGATGATGGATTTTGAAGTTTGGAAGTTATAGGGTTATTATGATTCATATTTTTTCAATTATGCACCAATTGCATAATAAGTAAAAAATATTGAATTATACTAATAAGCATGTCATGTTTGGCATCAAATTAATGAGAATGATTCAAGGAATTGCATTTTGTGTATATAAATTTTGCATTTTGAACTTTTTTAACTACTTCATTTTGTATTTCTTCATTTTTGTCATCAGTGCAACACAATCAAATGCTACAAATTCCTTTCTATCAAAGCCACAGGATTTGACACTAATACCTTATCACATGTAAAAACATAGGAAATGGTCACTAATTCCTTCTTCCCCCTTTAGCAAGCCATTTCATTCAAAGTTGCAAACAAGCCATTGTCATTGTTTTAACACTTTTATGGGTAGGACATCTGTTGTGAAAACAAGATTGTCTCAGATGTCTTAACACATTCACACCTGGAATTGGTAGAAGACTATATATACACCCTGGTTTAGTGGGTCCAGTCATAATACATTCTGGACTGAATAAATGTTGTTTCTAAAACAGGCATTGTCTTCTGTATTCCAGGTAAGTCAGTTTTATTCTATTTTTGTGTTAAAACTGTTTTTCTGTGACTTTCTTCCTATTTCTGATTTTCTATGCTGCAGTCTACAGCATTAGACTTCTGGTTTTGAGAAACATTGTTAGAAAAAGGAATTTATAGTTTAAATGTTGACTATAACCTGCAATGCATTTGTAAAACAGGACTTTGAATATATCTTGTGGAACATTGTGGAAACTTTGCAGCATAGTTTGTGTTCTTGAAAAAAGGATTGTAGTAGATTTTGAATGTAATTGTTAGCAGTGTTTTGTTTCCTTGAAATGTATTATTTGTAACTTACAGTACTGGTTAAACACGATTGTAGATGTGTATCTTGGAAAACATTGTGGGAAAAGTTGCTAAGTTTCTAAATCCGGGCAATTGTTCTAATTGTATAATTTTGAGTATGCATTAGGATCCCAGTTTTATAATGAAACTTGCATACACATCAGTATATAATCTAATTCTTAAGTAGACAGGTGACTTTCATAGCCAAGCGTAAATTCGTAATTCCTCTATATATATAGATAAGCTCTACCACTTGTTACAGAGGATACTGCTCACAACATTCCCCATTTCTATAAGCATATCCTCATTTTGTATTAGTTGTAGTCCCAAATCCCAAGTTTACAATCAAGTCTGTGCAATCTATGCAAAGAATCTATGCAAAGAGGCAACTCCATGTGGCCTTGGGATTACAGGACAATCAACTAAGAGAAATAAGTATCATAATTTACTTAACCTTTAACCTTTTTTCCATTAAAAAGAAAATGATCATTATAATAGTTGATGGAAATACTGTATATAGTGAGGATATAATACATTCTGGACTGAATAAATGTTGTTTCTAAAACAGGCATTGTCTTCTGTATTCCAGGAAAACTAATCCGTCCCATACGCTCATAGACCTCTTTTGAGCTGGCCGTGTTGGTTTGTTGCTCTGAGTAAAGTTCTGTGTTGTGAGTCCGTTTTGCTTGCGCAACATTACGTATAGCAACAGGTGGCTCATAATAGGGTCTTTACAAAAATTCAAACTGAAAACTAACAAATGGCAAAAACTTAAAAAATAAAGGTGGCAGAGTTATGATAAATGTGCAATGTACTTCTTCATAACCGGTTCTATCAGAGTATGAAGTTCCAAGTAAATAGCTTTCATAGTTTGGAAGTTATGGCCTGGACAAAAATTCAAACTGAAAATTAACAAAGGGAATAATTAAAAAAAATACTTGTGGCAGAGTTATGGTTCAGGTGCAATGCCCTTCTCCATAATGGGTTCTATCAGTGTATGAAGTTCCAAGTTAATAGCTCTTATAGTTTAGAAGTTACGGCTTCGACAAAAATTCAAACTGAAAATTAACAAAGGGCTGTAACTAAAAAAAAAAGGTTACAGAGTTATGGTTCATGTGCACTGCATTTTTCCATAATGTGTTCTATCAGTGTATGTAGTTTCAAGTTGATACCTTTTATAGTATGGAAGCTATAGCCTGAACAAAAATTCAAAGTGAAAAGTTGGTTATTTCAGAAATCAGGGGCAGATAATTTTTTAAAGCAAACAGCAATCCAAATTCTAAGACCCAGGTGCACAACTTGGCATCATGAAGATTCATTGTGGCAAGTTTCAAATAATTCCGATGGAAACTATAGGAGGAGTTGCCCACACAAGAAATTTTTAATGGGCGGACGGACGGACAGACAGACGGACGACCGGGGGTATAAAATAATACGACCCTTTCTGCGTATAAAAAGGAGAAAATGCTAGTTACCCTAAACCCTAACCAGCATTTTCTCCTCTTCCCAGAACGTTTTCAAAAGGCTTCTTCCTTATAGTCGTTAAAGTCGAGATTGTGTGTTAAAGGCTTAAACTATATCATTACCCCTTTGCCACACCTAATTTGAACAGATTCAAAGAAAAAAGGCCTTTGAGAACATGGTGGAAGAAAGAGAAACCCTTAGTAACCAGCTTTTTCTCCCCTCTCAACCCTGTTTTCTATCCATTACCATGTAGAAAAAGCATTATCTAACATTAAAGTTTAACCTTTGACGAGTTGACCATTTTATCTAATTGTAAAGACTTACCAGATGAAAAAAAAAGTTTATAGATAAAAAACAATCGTTTTAATGTTCTCAATTGTCAGGTGAGCTAGTAAATAAAATCACTTACCCATATCATCATAAAATTCTATGGTTTAATCACAGATGATTTATACAGAAGTACATGGTCAGTCAAGCTCTTGGTGTTATCCACTAATTTCCCTCAAATTAATCAAGACCACCGGACCATATATTGTCCTCCAAAACATAATTGGCCAATGGTGAGCAGATAAACAATAACCAAGCTTACATAACCCTTAACTCTTTATCCACCAACTAACTCTTGGACTTTGCCCGAATACAGAGTATTTGCTTCAGGCAAGTGAAATATGGCAAAAGCCATGCCGCTTGTCTATTGAAGGGGAGAAAGCAGTTTTGGAAACCAAATTATAACAAGATACGTCGTCTTACCCCAAGTTGTAAAGCTGGGGCATAATAATCATATAGGGGAGGTAGAGGAAAAATAGTAGTGCAGAAATTTTTGCCATTGATTGAAGCAAACGGCAGTTTTGATTTCACATCTTTCAAAAAAAAAAAAAAAATTAAAATCGCCAAATAAGCGGATGAAATTTCATAGACAACACCTACACTCCTGGAGATACAGAGTGGTCAAAATTTATGTGTAGAAATAACTAGATATTTCATGTCATGAAATTTCCTAGCAATAGCTAGCATAGCATTGGAGAATCCTCCAAATAAAAATTTAAGTCCCGAAAACAATACAGGGGAAGAACACAAAAGTTTAGGGAGCAGCAACAATCCCTCACAGTCCTATTTCATAAGATGTACTCTCCCACAACTGAAAAATTAAGCAAGCAAAAGTTGCAATTTATAAGCACTGCACGTATGAAAAACAACAAAGGGCAATAACTCAAAAATTCAGCAAGCAAGAGTTATGGTTCATGTGCACTGCACTCCCTCTTGATGAACCCTAGCTAGTATAGTTTGAGGATATGCTCTGGACAAAATTCAAATATGAAAAACAACAAAGGGCAATAACTCAAAGATTAAGCAAGCAAGAGTTATGGTTCATGTGCACTGCACTCCCCCTTGATGAGATTTATCCACCCGTGAAATTTCTTAACCCTAGCTAGTATAGTTTTGGAGACATGCTCCGGACAAAGAACTGGACGCCGCCCGCACGCTCGCCACGGGTGATCCCATAATACTTCCAGTCTTCGACGGGCTTATAAAAATTAATCAAAGACTTAATAAAGTGGTTAATGTTGCTATTTCCAGAGAACCTACACACATGGGTAGGTCGTTGTAGCGCAATGTTTTAGACAATCTATCCAGATCTACTGCCTATTAAATTATTCATGAAAAACTTTACGAGCCTGTAGGAGGTTACAACAACTCATATGTGTTCTATCTAATAAATAATTTTATTTTAAAAAAAAACAAAACAGATCTACAATGTTCTGAGTATTCATCAGAAATCTTAAACAATGAATTATCATGGCACAAACAATATCAATATATCAATACAGCTAAACACAGACACATTTAATAATACAGGAGAAAACCCTGATTATTAACTCTTTACCAAACGACAATAATTTAGGCTTGTCCAAATCGAAAGCATTTGCAGACGACAAAATGAAAGTGACTGAAAATTTGAAATTTGTTTTGTGAGCGGTAGAAAACATTGTGGGAAAAGGAGAAAATGCTGGTTACCAGCATTTTCTCCTTTTCCCACAATGTTTTCGATAGGCTTCTTTCTCAGGATCGTTAAAAGTCGGGATTGTGTGGTAAAGAGTTGAGGGAATAAAATTGTCTAAATTGAAGACATTTGCAGATGGCAATATTATTAAATGCGGTTAAATGTGTTGAAAGGATAGAAAAGATCGCAGGAAAAGGAGAAAATGCTGGTATTCTACTTTTCCTGCAATCTTTCTTCAAGTCTCAAGAAGAAAATACTGATTATCTGCATTTTATCCTTTTTCAACAATGTTTTCAAATGTGTCCAGGCACTATATTGATTGGATCGTAAGATAAAAGTTTAACTCTCTACCAGACAACAAGATTTTAGAATTATCAACATTGAAGGCATTATTCAGAGGACAAATTAAAACTGTCCAAAAGCTGGATTTACTAAGTGTAGAAAACATTACCGGAAAAGGTAAAAATGGCAAATTGCTTGTCATCAGCAAGTTCTCCTTTTTCCAACAAGACTTTCAAAATCAGGTTTCCTGGGGGCCGTTAAAACAAAATTGTTTGGTTAGCTCATTGCCACACAATTTGACTACCCTGAGAAAAGAAGCCTTTTTTAACCCTTTCCCAAACAATCCCTGGTTTTCACGACCCTGAGAAAGAAGCCCTCTGAAAACCTTGTGGGAAAAGGAGAAAATGCTGGTAACCAGCATTTTCTCCTTTTCCCACAATGTTTTCTGCCCTGCTGAAAAAGAATTTTAATTCTCGATTTTCATTTATTTTGTTGTCTTCAAATGCTTCCAATTTGGTCTAGTCGGAAATGATGTTGTTTGGGAAAGGGTTAAGAAAACATTGTTGGAAAAGGAGAAAATGCAAGTAACCAGCATTTTCTCCGTTTTCAACAATGTTTTCTACCCTTCACAAAACAAATTTCTAATTTTCAGTCACTTTTATTTTGTTGTCTACAAATGCTTTCAATTTGGACAAACCTAATATTTTGTCATTTTGTAATGAGTTAAGGGCTCGTACATTATGAGCTATGTCTTGTGAAAGGGAGGTTAGATGTATCTGCAAAAAGTATCAACCACAGTCAGGCTGTACAGTCCACTCAGGCTGACCTGGGTTGAAACTTTTCGCTTTCAGTAACTTTCCCGCATGTCCAAGGACTGTTCTACATCATATTTCAGCTGTTCCCTATACATGATAGATTTTATTGATCCAAAGATATGTGATAACTTGCTTCGTATAATTCTTTACCAGATGACAAAATTTTAGCCCCATCCAAATTGAAAGCATTTCCAGATGACAATCTCAATGTGACTCAATTAAATGGTGCAGTTGTTTATCGATAGGCAAAAGACATTGTGGGAAAAACAGATATGCCTGGTTACCAGCATTTTCTCCTTTTTCCACAGTGTTTTCAAAAGGCTTCCTTCCAATGGTCGTCAAAACTCATCATTATGTGGTAAAGGGTTAATGCACTAGACAATAACTCGGTTATTAGAGTACATGTATAAGGCAATATAAAGCTGAAAGACATGTCAATGATTATTTTTCACAACATGATAATGCGAAAATGTGATAATGTGAAATGATATGTATTAAATGTATTTGATTAACATACATATTGCTCGAGCAATTGATTGCTTTTTTTATTAAGACAGCAAAATTAAAACTTGTCCAAATTACATACGCAGACAACCAACTTTACTACATGTGATTTTTTTTTTATGATAAATTTGCTTTGAAAGAGCAGAAAACATTTTGGTAACAGGACAAAATGCTGGTAGCGGCACTTTCCTCCTTACCTAAAATGTTTCCAAAAGCTCTTTTCTTCAACTGCTAAAACACAAATTGCTTGTTAACACCTACAATGCTGAATTAATATAATGGACCACTTCAATTATTAAAATAATCCACACTGGCACATTTTCATATGGCCAGAATATGTAACAGAGTAGCAGCCTGATCTTGATCTTCACTGGATGCAAAAACAACTTAAATCAGTTCTAGCTCTTTATGGGCAAAAGGTTAAGACATTTTTCGTTGTCCAGATGATACACACATCAACATTTATCTATTTATTAATATAATGGACAACATACGAGTATTTGTGATCAATTTAGAATAGTCACAGCTAACAATGCATCCAAGTTTATCTCAGAGGATATAGAAAAGTACCTGAAGTTCACTGTAAGTATTACATTGTTTTCAGAGGACAAGATTGCATAGAACTATAGAGTACTATGTTTACATACATGTAGATGCATATCAAAATAAAATTTGCAAATGTACAAAATAATAAATAAACATCAGAGTGTAAAATTTCACTGAGGTAACTACCTAAGACTTCACTATCACATAGCATTGATATTGCAATACACAGGTCTTAACCCTTTACTCCATAGATACTCATTTCTACGCATTGCTTGTAGGAGTCCTTGGAAAACATTGTGGCAAAAGGTGAAATTGCTCGTAACGAGCAATTTCACCTTTTGTCACAATATTTTCTGTGCTATGAAAAGGTGTCATATACACATAAGAAACGGCGTCATCCTTGCTGTTACTTAGGGTCAATTAGAGGAACCATAGAAATAGGGTAAAGGGTTAAATCTACCACCTGGATATCTTTGACTTTATTTATCACAACCAGTATACCATTTTATCACATAACGTCCCTTTTGTTTGGTATGATATATCCATCACAAATTTTCCTACCTTAAACACGTCTGATAACACATTTGTGTGATGTCATGTTTGACATCATTTTGTATGTATTTCATAGAAGTGAATGGGATTTTATGGATAATAACTGCACATGCATCTATAGATAATTTTTCATTTCCTGATGTATTATTTTGTTAAATACAATTATGTGATAAAAAGAATCTGACATTTGTTGTTGTTGTTGTTTGAGATAAATTTCATTAAACTTGTCAAGGAAAACTGTTATTAAGCTAACCACAGGCTTGCTTAATAACATTTTCTCTAGGCTTGTTTAATTATTGGTAACATCTATTTCAAACACCAACTCATGTCAAATCCTGTATATCTCTATACCAAACTACCAACTTTTTACCTGTCTTTTCTGGTAGGCATTTAATAATGAAAATGTTTTTAATCTGTCTGCACTGATAGAATTTATATTAATTCTTTTTCAGGATACAATACGTTAGCTTTGTCCAAATTGAAAGCATTTGCAGACGACAATTTCAAACTGGCTCAAATAGTTACACAACTTTTCTTTGATAGGGTAGAAAACATTGCAGAAAAGGAGAAAATGCTGGTTATCAGCATTTTCTCCTTCTTCCCCAATATTTCCAAATAGCTTCTTTCCCAAGGTATTCAAAAGTCAACATTGTGCGGTAAAGGAATAAATAGTGTATAAACAATATTGAAGAAAAGGAAGAAACTTCCGGCTACCGGCTTTTCCCAATTTTTCCACAATAAAAGTCTCTGTTCTCACAGGGGCAAAGAAATATGTAATGGTTTGTGGTGAAGGGCTGACACCTATTCGTATGCCACATAAGAGTTCCAAGAATGGGCCCCCTCAAAACCATTCCTCTGGTATTGATAGTCTTTCTCTGCTTCCATAATTTCCTCCATTGTGGTCATAACAAAGGTTCCTATAAATACAGTCAGTCCCTTACAGGGTCATTTAATCCTTTACCAAACAATCCCTGTATTTTACGACCCTGAGAAAAAACATTGTGAAAACACAGTGGAAAAAGGAGAAAATGCTGGTAATCAGCAGTTTCTCCTTTTCCCACAATGTTTTTTACCCTTCCCAAAAGAAATTTCTAATTTTCAGTCACTTTTATTCTGTCCTCTGCAAATGCTTTCAATTTGGACCAGTCTAAAATTTTGTTGTTGGGTAAAGGGTTACACCAGAATAACACAGCCTCAATTCTCGTAAAGCCAAACTGTAAAAAAAATTATAAAACTCCAGGAACGGAAATTAGAAAGTACCATGCTTGCTGTCACAACCAACTGGTTTTTTTTTTTCACAAGTGCATAAGGAAAAAAAAATATAATGTAACTGTACAGTAATGAGTTAATCTTGAAAACATGTCATGAAAATTTGTCCATTCCACAGTTAAAATGGTCCGCAGTCAACGTCTATTTTGGACAGAAGTTGATTCCCACTTTGTGGCATTTTCAAATCCATTTTGCGCTGAGCGATAATCTCTAATGGCCTGATCAATTTCAGTTTGTTTATTCATAACAAATGGTCCTGAAATAAAAGTGTATTGACCCATTACCATCATGGCTATTTTTCTGACACAAAACATGCCACATTGCCATTGATACAAACGAAAAAATTCAAAAGGAAAAAAACAATTTACCTAATTCTTTTAACCCATTACTACACATTCCCTTCTTTTGGCGACCCTGAGAAAGAAGCCTTCAGAAAACATTGTGGGAAAAGGAGAAAATGCTGGTAACTGGCATTTTCTCCTTTTTCCACAATGTTTTCTACCAATCACAAAACCAGTTTCAAATTTTCAGTCACTGTACTATTTTGTGGTCTGCAAATGCTTTCAATTTGGACAAGCCAAAAATTTTGTCATTTGGTAGAGAGTTAATTCTCTTTCAAACAATACTGACTTTTAATAACCATGGCAAAGAAAACTTTTGAAAACATAGTGGAAAAAGGAAAAAAATGGTATTAACCAGTATTACTAGCATTTTGTGCACATTTTATTTCCCACAAATGGCTTATTAATACAACAGTCTGAGCTATTAACATCAATGACCATAGCAAAGCTAGCAATGGAGTTGTACCTAGATTTCAAATCAATGTGATTTTGATGTAAATACAAAGCTGGAGTAAAAGTTCCCTGTCATCATTCAGACCTACTTTTTGCTCCTTTTTCCAACAGTGATTTCAGAATTTGATGTTTTTATATAATATTACAATTTCCATCTGGCCAAATATAAAGGGATTTGAAATTTTTAGTAAGTAAAATGCCAGCAGTATTCTAATTTTGGTAATCTTGCAAAATATTTACATCGTGTAGACCCTTAGTCAAACCAAGCTTTGTGACAATTGACTGGTTTCTCTTATAAACTGAGTCATGTTCTGCGTAAAAAGGGTTTTACTCTTAGCCAAAGGCCAAAATTGTAGACCAGTCCAATTTGAAAGCATTTACAGACGACAAAATAAATTTGGCTCAGAAATTGAAAACTGTTTTGAGAAAGGTAGAAGCATTGTAGGAAAAGGAGAAAATGCTGGTTACCAGCATTTCCTCTTTTCCTAAAAAATGTTTTCAAAAGGCTTCTTTCTAAGGGTTGTTAAAGTTGGAATTGTGTGGTAATGAGTTAACTATACCAAATGACAAAATTGTAGACCTGTCCAAATTGAAAGACAATATAAGTATGGCTTTAAAATTGAAAACTGTTTTCAGAAAGGTGAAAAACATTGTGAGAAAAGGACAAAATGCTGGTTACCATTGACTGAGTCTTGGCACATGTCAAAGGACCAGTCTTCCACACGATTCAATCAGTAGCTGAATAGACTGGGTTTTATTGATATTTAAGAAAGAGATGACTTGCTTGAGATAACACATCACAAAGATACAACAAGCCCTCTTTTGTCAGAGTGCCTCTTAAAGGTGGCTCTTCAGATTTTGGGACAAAAATTTTACAAAAATGCAAAAAAAATCATCCGTATACTCCAAAAGCCTTTTAACTCCTTACCAAACCACAAAATTTTAGACTGGTTCAATTTGAAAGCATTTGCAGACGACAAAATAAAGGTGACTGAAAAATTGAAATTTGTTTCGGAAAGGGTAGAAAATCACTGTGGGAAAAGGAGAAAATGCTGGTTACCAGCATTTTCTCCTTTTCCTACAGTGTTTTCAAAAGGCTTCTTTCTCCAGGGTGTCAAAAGTAGGGATTGTGTGGTAATGGGTTAATTTTCATTCATAAAACCAAGTAGTTGAAAACCATCCGACAACAGGAGAAATTAAAGATTTACTATGGCCCAGGTTGACACCAATGGGAGACACGTTCTATTTTTAGATGATCAATTCGCTCATCTACAAACAGGAATTCACAGACGAAGTTTCAAACATAGCGTTCGAAGAAGACACTATGGAAAATGATTATTAAATGTCTGTTATGTAATGGAATGTAAGTGTATTGAGTCACAGACGAGTCACTTGACATTCCCACAATGCTTTATTGATTTTTGGTGTGAAATCTAAAAATATCTTAACTCTTTACCACTCGAGAAAATTTTAGACTGGTCCAAATTCAAAGCATTTGCAGACGACAAAATAAAGGTGACTAAAAAATAGAAATTTGTTCTGGTAAGGGTAGAAAACACTGTGGGAAAAGGAGAAAATGCGGGTTACCAGCATTTTCTCCTTTTCCCATAGTGTTTTCAAAAGGCTTCTTTTTTAGGGGTGTCAAAAGTAGGGATTGTGTGGTAATGGGTTAAGAGGCTATGTAGCCTTTTAGAGGAACACCATCAATTTTTTTTTTTTTGTAATTTCATGAATCTTAATTATTGATTTTCATAAGAATTTCAGTGAAATATAAATTATATTTTTTTATTTGGCGAGATGTGAAAATTCTAAATACCCATCTTTGACCCTTTACCACACAATACCGACTTTTGACAACCCTGATAAAGAATCCTTTCAATTGTGGTAAAAGAAAATGCTGGTTACCAGCATTTTCTCCTTTTACCACAATGTTTTCAACCTTTCCCAAACCAAATTTCAATTCTTTAGCCACAGTCATCTGCAAATGCTTTCAATTTGGACCAGTCGAAAATTTTGTTGTCTGGTAAAGAGTTAAGTAACTGTCAAAGGAGTTTTGGCCCAATGAGATAAAACTGTTGGCAAAAAATATCAAAATGTTCAACTCACCATACTGTGCTATAGGTTCGTTCAAAGGTTTTCCAGCAATAAGAACAAAGTGACAATCGTCGTCCCTCTGAAAATTGTACATTACCAATATTATGGTCTGCAACACACCAAAAGGGGCATACAGACATTTGTCTAAAGTGTTGTCTCGGATCAGCCTGTGCAAACTGATTGGAATCAACACTTTCTGTTTTTATGTAATTCATATTTTACCCAAGTTTAATGTAGCACAAAAACTATTACTATACCGCAATGAAATTTCTCATTATCTGATTGGTTAACATGTCTGGAATATATATATCATGTACCCTGGCAAAAACCACGTAAAGCCAGTTTCCGTTTTTAGTGGCTCGTAAACATCACTACGCATGCAACACAAGATTCAAAATGTTGGTGTCGACTGATCACCAGATTGCACGTTTATGCACCAAACTGCACGTTTTACTGACATCAGTTTCCAGTGTCGTCAGTTTTCATTGAATTGGTGGACTCAGAAGGGAAATTCTATTTCGTCAGCATACTCGATTTGTGAGATTATAAAGAAGGAAAACTTCCACTTAACACGCCTTGAAAGGGTAAAACTTTGCAGTATAATAAATTTGTTATACTGTCAGATGGCAGGGGACTTGGAAACTTGCCATCTGACGTACAACTAATAATGTAGTTGTAAAGTGCTGTCTCGAATCAGCCTGTGCCCACTGCGCTGGCTGATCTGAGATGATACTTTACACAAGTATCTGAATGCCCTTTTTCGTGTGTTACAAGCCATACAATCATTACCTCTTTACCACACAAAATTTTACACTGGTCCAAAGTAAAAGTACTTACAGACGACAAATTAGATGAGTAGTAAAATTATGATATTTGTCTTTGAAAAGGTATAAACATTGTGGGATAAGGAGAAAATGCCAGTAAAAATTTCAACAATGTTTTCAAAAGCTTCCTTCCTCAGGGTTGTTGACTCCCTACCACACAAAAAAAATATAGACTTGTCCAAGTTAACCCTTTCCCAAACGGCAAATTTTGGACCTGACCAAATTGAAAGCATTTTGCATGTGACAAATTAACAGTTGCTAAAAAGATGATTTTTCCATGTGACAGGGTAAAAAACATTGTGGGAAAAGGAGAAAATACTGGTTACCAGCATTTTCTCCTTTTCCCACAATGTTTTCAAAAGGCTTCTATTCCTGACCCGTAAAAACCAGGGATTGTTTGGGAAAGGGTTAAAGGCAATTGCTGATGACAATTTAACCTATTACCACACAATCCCGACTTTTTACGACTCTGAGAAAGAAAGCCTTTGAAAACATTGTGGTTACCAGCACTAACTCCTTTTCCCACAATGTTTATACCCTGTCCAAATCAAATTTCAGTTTATGATTCACATTTATTTTGTTGTCTGCAAATGCTATCAATTTAGACTGGTCTAAAATTTGGTAAAGAGTTAAATGTGACTCAAATGAGGAAAACATGTCTGATAGGATACAAAACATTATCCATAGTTGGTGTATACAGGCTCTATATCTAATATATCCCAAAGTGTGTGTGTGTGGAGGAGGGGTGTGGGGCGGAGGGGAATATTAGTGACGCAAAAAACAATTATGAAATTGCAGAAAGAGGAGGAATTTCATGCAGCAAACATTTTTTCCTCTTTTCTACATCCTTTGCAAAAGCTCTGCCAGGAGTGAAAAGTCATTTGTACATGTATGGAAAATTTATTACAGGTATATCAGAGAATAACTGTGATTTCACAGTAACACCACCAGTGAAGATAAAGATGGTATCATCATTAATGGCCGTATACATGTACTTACGTTTGACGGAACTACTTTTTTCATATATCCCTCATATTGTACAAATCTTGATAATCAATAGAATGAAAACAAAAGTGAATTAGGAATATGACAAAAAAATAGTCAACAGGTAGTGATATAAAAAAATCTATCACTTAAATGGGGTATAATACTGTTAAAACACTTCTCCTTCAGACTCGCTTTTTTCAACCACATCATAACCTATTCTAGTGACAGCTTTTTTCAACCACATCATAACCTATTCTAGTGACAGCTTTTTCAACCACATCATAACCTACTCTAGTGTCAGATTTTTTTCAACCACATCATAACCTATTCTAGTGACAGCTTTTTTCAACCACATCATAACCTATTCTAGTGACAGATTTTTTCAACCACATCATAACCTATTCAAGTGACAGATTTTTTTAACCACATCATGACCTATTATAGTGACAAATTTTTTTCTACCACATCATAACCTATTCTAGTGACAGATTTTTTCAACCACATTATTACTATTTTCTAGTGAGTTTTTTCCCAACCACATCATAACCTATTCTAGTGACAGTTTATTTTTAAACCACATCATAACCTACTCTAGTGACAGTTTTTTATAAACCACCTAAACTAATGACAGATTCTTTTTCAACCACATCATAACCTGTCATTCTGACAGATTTTTTCAACCACATCATAACCTATTCTACTGACAGATTTTTTAACCACATCATAACTTATTTTACTGACAGTGATTAATTTTTTCAACCACATCATAACCTATTCTAGTGACACATTTTTAATACATGTATCATGTGCAACCTGTTGATTATCTTCTATTCACTTATTTTCCATCTCCCAAACAGACTTTCAGAATTCAAGTAATTTAATAGTAACAAACTCACATGAATTAAACTTTTATTATAATGCTGGCTATTGGCATTTTCTCAAACAGTTTTCAAAACTCCTCTTTTTTGGGGTGGTTAAAACAAACTTAATTAAGTATAGTGTGGAAAAAGTGAAAAAAAAACAACAGATGGATATATTTACATTGTTCTTGACTTGCAGTAAATTTCCTGGTCCCAAAACTAATGTATGATGTGCTGGACCCTGTGTGGCACCATCATCTGGACCTTTAACAAGAAAGTAGAAAACCAACATTATCTTTACCAAACGACAAAAGTTTGGACTGGACCGAACTCAGAGCACTTGTAGATGACAAATTACATGCAATTCACTATTTTTGTCTTTGATAAGATATAAAACATTGTGGGAAGAGGAGAAAATGCTGGTTACCAGGATTTTCTCCTTTTCACATAATGTTTTCAAAAGCCTTTTCTTTCAGGGTTGCTAAAAGACAGGATTGTTAGGTAATGGGTTACCCTGGTTTTTGCAACCTTTAAAAGTAAGTCTTTTGAAAACATTGTTAGAAGTGGAGAAAATGCTGGTAACCAGCATTTTTCCTCTTCACACATTTTTTTCCCTGCTAAAACCAAATTTCCATTTTTGAGTTGTGTTTATTTTGTCGTCTGCAAGTGCTTTCAATTTGGACCAGTCTAAAATATTGTCTAATGGGGAAGATGTAATACCAAATCACAAAAATTTTGGAACAAAAGAAAAAAAGGTTTCTTTGACTCTTTACAAGACAACAAAACATGAGACAAGTCTAATTTGAAAGCTTTTTCAGACCACAATATATTCTGCACAATTTTCTTGAGTATGGACTGAAAATAAGACCTCTATACAGCATGAACGGTAAGTATTGATGCCTATATAATGCATAATGCATGCCAAACACTTGACAAGCATGATAACATCTGGAGCACTTTGTGCTTAGGTGAGCTTAAAATGCTGGTAACCAGTCCTATTAGTGAGAGACGCCGACTATGGTTTTGAAAGTCTTGGGATCGAGTCCAAGCCTAGGCGATTCTTTTTCATCTCTTGTTTGCTTTTCCCAAATTAGTATACAGTCATCTCTTTAACAATTTTCCTCACAAAATAACTATTTTCTCTCCACAAAAAAAAAACATGTCCGTCAAAGTCTGCTTTAATCCATTACCACACAATCCCTACATTTGACGACTCAGAGAAAGAGGCCTTTAAAAAACATCGTGGGAAAAGGAGAAAATGCTGGTAACCTGCAATTTCTCCTTTTCCAATAATTTTTTCTACTCTTCACAAAACAAATTCAAATTTTCAGTCACTTTTATTTTGTCGTCTGCAAATGCTTTGGATTTGGACAAGCCTAAAATATTGTTGTTTATTAATGAGTCAATGCCCCTTTAAATTCCAGTCATTAATCCTTTACTACAAAATCTCAAGGTTTAACAACCCCCATAAAAACAGCATTGGAAACACTGTGGGAAAAGGGGAAAATGCTGGTATCCAGCATTTTCTCCTTTTCCCTCAATATTTTCGGACTTTTCAAAGACAAATCCAATCCTTTTATACCTTTTGATTCTGGCATCTGTAAGTGCTTTCAATTTGGAGCAGTCTAAAGTTTTGTCATGAAGTAAAGATTTAACTCTTTACTAAACAACAAAATTTTAAACTTGAAAGCATTTGCAGGTGAATAAATAAAAAATTACCGAAAATTTGAATTTTCTTTTGGGAGAGGAACAAAACATTGTGGGAAAAGGAGAAAATGCTGGTTACCAGCATTTTCTCCTTTTCCCACAATGCTTTCAGAAGGCTTCTTTCTCAGGGTCGTGAAAAGTCTGTGAAAAAGGCTGTGTGGTTAAAAGTTAATAAAAGAGTAGTTGTCTTACCAAAAAGTGCTGTTCCTGATAAAACATACACAAACCCATTCCAACCCTCTGGTACTATCTGGTTCAAAGTTGCACCTTTCTTCATTTTGAAGTCTAAGTACATGGTGGGAGTCCTTGTATACACAGGTGACTGAAACATCAATATTAAAAAGGTCTTGATAGCTTTGCATTTTTTCTTTGATATGGAAGAAGATAAATGTGGGTGATGGAGAAATTGTTGGTTACCAGCATTTTCTCCTTCTCCCACAATGTTTTCATAAAGCTTCTTTCCCAGGGTCATTAAAAGTCGGCACTTAGGATACAAGGTTAAACCTAAAAGCAACTTTACTCCTTTAACCTTTAGTTGCCTTTGTTGGCAGTTAAGATCAAGATCAGACTGCACAGTCAGGTGTCTAATCTCACAGTCCATTTTGTGTAGACATTCTGGAGGATAGCAACCTTGAAATAAATATGATTAAATTGTTATATCTAGAATGAGAATGTCTGTTGAATAAAAAAGGCTCTTTGAGGTTCAACCCTTTACCTAGAAATCCTGTGTTTTGATGGCTCGAAGGGGGAAGACTTTTGAAAATGGATGTACTGTGGAAAAAAGAAAATATACTGGTCACCAGAATTTTCTACTTTACTGAGAACTTTTTCAACCTTTTCAAAGACAAGCAAATGTCAATTTGAGCACGTCTGATATTCATTCTTTAAGTAAAGACTATGATATTATAACTTTAACCCTTTACCAAACAATCCCTTGTTTTTATGACCTTGCAAAGAAGGCTTTTGATAACCTTGTGGGAAAAGGAGAAAATGCTGGTAACCAGCATTTTCTCTTTTTCCTACAATGTTTTCTACTCTTTGAAAGTCAAGTTTCAGTTTTAGAGTCACAATTATCTCATTGTCTGAAAATGCTTTCATATTGATTAGTCTAGGATTTTGTCATTTGGTGTAGAGTTAACAAGCAATTTCAAAGAGATGATATCCCCCGTCAAAAAAACGTTTAACTTAAAATCGCTCCCAGTCAGCCATTTTGCATTGATTAAAAATTACAAAAGAAGTGTCCTGGCAGAATGGGTTATTGTACACATGTAGAAAGTTTCATGAAATTCCGTCCAATCATTGCTATCTATGCACTAGAACGGACACACAGATGGACAGACAGAGCTAAAACTATATCTCTCTACCTTCGCGGCGGATAACAAAAGAATATCATATATTATGTGCCACTAACTTTACTTGTTTTGAAGACACCTACCTTAGTATCAAAAGATTCTCCTGCGATGACTTTAACAGTTACTCCATCTTTTGAAACTACAGGAATATCTTTACTCAACAATTCCTGATAGGCTGGCTTGGTCATCTTGTCTTTGCTGGCTAGATTGACCCAGAGCTGTAACCCATGTGCCTCTTCATTTCCCTCTGGCATCTCACAATGTAAAATACCCTTTCCAGCTGTCATCCACTAAAATCATAATGTACAAAATCAAACAATGAAAAAGGTGGAAGTAATTATGCCATAGGGTGCTGAATAAAACTAACAGAAACGTTTATCCTAGAAATTAACTCTTTACAAAATGACAAAATTTTTTACTTGTCCAAATTGAAAGAATTTGCAGATGACAAAAGAAACGTCAAAAATTGAAATTTGCTGTGGGAAAGGTAGAAAAAATTGTGGAAAATGGAGAAAATGCTGGCCAGCATTTTCTCCTTTTCCCACAATGTTTTCTAAAGGCTTCTTTCTCGGGGTCGTCAAAAGTAGGGATTGTGACTGTGATAATGGGTTAACCCTTTACCCCATAAGGCATTTCTATGGTATCTCTGATGGACACTAAATGACAGCAAGGATGAAGCTGTTTCTTATGTGTATATTACACCTTTTGATAGCATAGAAAACATTGTGACAAAAGATGACATTGCTCGTCACTAACCTTTTGCCACAATGTTTTCCAAAGGCTCCTACAAGCAATGCGTAGAAATGAGTATCTGTAGAGTAAAGGATTAATACAACCCAAATAATAGTATTTTCATGATTGCTTCTGTCTACAGTATATCATCGATGTTTTCATAAAGGATTAATGCTATATTTGACCTCTTATAATCTTGTCAGCTTCGGTCTTTTAATATGACAGTTAGGGGCCCTGGACTCACTGAGTCATCAGTAAATATTGTGTAACATTGACATTTTCCTAAAGGCTGTTTGGCCAATCTTGCCAATTGCCAGTTTTAATAAACCAAAGAGAAAAAAGCTTAGGAAAATATTGTTTGAAAAGGAGAAAAAATAAGAAACAAGCCAAACTTACCTGCAGATCTCCAGGCCCTATCACCCCTTTGTGTCCACAGAAATCTTCATGTTGGAACTTTCCTTTCAACATGTAAGTTACCTAGAAATAGAATTGAATTTTCCAAAGTCTTAGACTTAATCAAAGATTAACCTTAATCTATTAAACACAATCCCTACTTTTGACGAACCTGTGGAAGAAGCCTTTAGAAAACATTGTGGGAAAAGCAGAAAATGCTGGTAACCAGCATTTTCTCCTTTTCCTACAATGTTTTCTACCCTTCAAAAAAAAACTTTCAGTCACTTTTATTTTGTAGTCTGCAAATGCTTTCAATTTGGACTAGCCTAAAATATCGAAGTTTAGTAATGAGTTACAACCACGAAACTCAGAGTTTAAAACAAGACTGAAGAAGACCAGGTTTGTATATACAGTGTAATGAGAAAAGGAGAAAATGCTCAAGGCCAGCATTTTCTCCTCTTTTGCACAATATTCTCTACCTCATCACCCACAGATATCATTCAGTGATCTAAGTTTGTTCTGTTGTTTAAAAAAAACTTTCAACTTGATCAAGTCCAGAATTTTGTTGTTAAGTAAAATCTGCAGATATTTTCCACACAGAGCAATTTTCTCAGCATGGACCATCATTATTTTAGCAATGCAATTGTTGCAAAATTTCATGTTTGTTTTGTTTTTTTAGAGTGGTCCTTTGATATGCACAGTTAGATGTGCTGAAATCAGAGCTCTAGACAGGTAAGAGAAAGTAATGATATTCTAAATCCATTATTTCTCTTCAAGACCCTAAGCTGTGGGTACTCATTAGAACTGTCTCGTAGAGAAGCCACACCTGATAAGGGTTTAGTGTAGAATAATTATCATTTTCAATTTTGAAATAAAAATCACTCCCTCTGTTTGGAGCTTTGTACTGATAGCAAAAATTTTCCACCCAGGTCAGCTTGATACTTTAACCATTCACCACACAATCTTGAATTTTAACAACCCTGAGAAAGAAGCCTTTTGAAAACATTGTAGGAAAAGAAAAAAATGCTGTTAACCAGCATTTTCTACTTTTCCTACAGTGTTTTCTACCATATCAAAGACAAATTTATCATTTGAGCCACATTTCAAAGGTCTTCTACAAATGCTGTCAACCTAGACAACTCTTCACTTTTAGTCAAGCAGTAAAGAGTTATACCATCTTTAACTGAATGTAATTGTAACTTAACTCTTTACCAAACACAAAAATTTCAAATTAGTCCAAACTGAATGCATTTGCAGATGATAAAATAAATGTGACTAAAGAATTGAAGTTTGTTTTTGGAAGGGAACAAAACATTGTGGGAAAAGGAGAAAATGCTGATAACCAGCATTTTCTCCTTTTCCCACAATGTTTTCAAAAGCCTTCTTTCTCAGAGTCATTAAAAGTCAGGATTGTGTGGTAAAGAGTTATTTGAATGTAACTTTAAAAGTTTTAAATCTGTAGAAAAATCTTAAAGTATTGCAATCACAGAAAACATTTTAACTTACTGTCTCAAAGCCTCTATGTGGGTGGTCTGGAAACCCAGCAGGTTTTTTCACCACAAATTCATCAAGCAAGAGAAATGGATCTAGATTCCTAATCTGAGAACTACCAATACTTCGTCGTACTCGAGCTCCAACACCCTCACTTTGCCATCGACTTTCTACCATTCGCTCAATTTTTCTAGACATCTTTGAGTTTGAAAAGTTCGCACAGGCTTTATTGGTTGAAGCCTCACAAAAATCTGTCTCAGTTAATTTAATGGCAGAAACAAATTTTGACAACGAAACACAAAGTAGAACTAATGTAGTCTGTAACTTTGGATGCCTGAAAGTAAATGGTAAGCTTAATTTACAAGTATAGACTGCTAACATACAGTGCAACATTCAAAATAAAAAGTTAATCTCGACAAATCAATTCTAAACTGTTGTTTTAAATAAAAATTTGCCGAGTGTCAAAAAAATATGTAGAGCTTCAAATTAATGTATTTGATCTTGGAATAAGGAAAAGTAGCCAAAACAGTGCAGTTTAAAGTTTTGTTTCCACATGTATACATGTATGATTAAATAGCAGGCAGCATAGATAAAACATTAGGAAGCATGCACAATGCATTTTGATCTTTTACAGATCTGTTGTCACTGCTAAATGAGCCTAAACAACAGTGTTTTTATCATCTGAATTGGCTTTTCTATTGTGCACTGAAGTAAAAAACTTTTAAATTGGATCTCACTAGACTCTAAATGCAACCAAAGAAGCAAATATAGACTAGATATACAAAAAACCATTTGCACAATTCAGGTGATAAAAACAAATATGGAAATAAATAAACAAATAATTATAAAATATATAAATAAATAAATAACCCCAACCCTGCAAATGAGACAAAGTTATAAATCTACAAAACAAATGCACAATAAAAATATAATGTAACTACATTGTTGCACAGATCAATGCAAGTTAAACTGAAAGTAAATTTCTTACGCGTCTGTTATTCACCTCAATTGGTTTATTAGACAAACAATCATGTCAGGGTTTATATACTGCTTCAGGTGTCCTACAAATTGGTGGTCTCCAATAGAAAACATGTTTTACATAATGTCAATTACTACCGTCCCAGATTTGTACGCTATGTGAAAAGAATGTGTATTGAAAATCTATAACGTCTTTGTACCGTATTGTGACCTAAACAGAGAGTATTTATAGCTAACGGATTGAAACTAGGACGCCATGTCGGAAATCCCAGAACCTTATTTTGAGCACATGGTCCTAGATATTTTGGAATAAATTTCACCACTTTGTATGGAATGACAGTAAAGCTGTGTAAAAAGTATGATTTTGAAATGATATTTTCTTTATCATTTATATATTCTCAGCTCCTGTCTGCATTTACCTTTTCCCGCCATGTGTCAAGGTATCAGGAGAACTCGTACCCTGGAGAACTCGTACCCCAATCTCAAGGGTACGGGTTCTCCAAAGAAGTCGTACCCTGGGTACGAGTTCTCTGGAGAACTCGTACCCCACTAATAAATATAATGTTAGTTTACCAGCATGCTGTCAACCTTTATTTTTTATGCCGTTATTGTGATGTGGATTTGATGATTTTTTTTTCTTGTACATGTGTTGAAAAGACAAAAGAAGTAAAGAAACCTTTGACGTAAAAATCGTAAGGAAAACATTTATGAACCACAAATAAATTGTATTCAACTGAAAATACATTAGAAGGATTAATTTTTGCCCTCTTCAATTCTTCGGGTAGCCTTCACTTGCATTCAAGTTTTGAGTTGATGTTTGATGTTGTTTTGTGTAAGAACGGTCTAGGAAACAGTATTTGATTGGATTAGATATTTGTTAAATGGAAGGAGTTGATAAAATGAATACATAATTAATCAAAATTTTCACACCTGGTGAAAAGGCAAATTTCCTGAACAAAGACAGCAAGAAAGGTGTGATTTTCACAATGATGAAATTACTGTTATATAATTGCAATATTAAAGAACCTAAAAATATGTAAACAAGCTTAAAAAAAACTATCTTCGAATCATTAGACGAATCCAGATTATGTAGATTTTACTGATAATTTAATCTTTCTTGAATTTACCTGCCCATTTACCTGTTTACCATACTTCCTTTTCATTTTAATCCATGAAACATCCGGTAACAAAACTGATGTTTTACTACAAATACCCGTTACCAATGCTTGATTATTGTATAACTTACTCGATCATTTCATAATTTAAGATAAAATGAAAATCATCAATTCACCAAAATCTGAATGATATATAGAGAAACAAATTTATCCCCAAAAATATCTGTAGGGTACGAGTTCTCTGGAGAATTCGTACCCAGGGTACGAGTTCTCCAGAGAACTCGTACCCTTCAGATTGGGGTACGAGTTCTCCAGAGTACGAGTTCTCCAGGGTACGAGTTCTCTAGCAACCTGTGTCAAAATAGCAATCAAGGGAGGTAACCTTAATGTTATAAAATAAATCACCAATCAAGGGAGGTAACTTTAATATGAAACAATGCCAATTTGACATACCATGAAATCGACAGAGTTGTGAGGAGAAAATGCGAAAGCTAGGCCTTTTTGATATTTTTCAGGGGTCGCATCACTGGGGATCGACCTTAATTTAAAATCATTGCATGCAAATGCAAAGATTTTAAATTAAGGTTGAGCGCTAGTAGGTCGTATATGGCCTGCAACAGGCGAAAAGAGACATTCATATTTTGCGTAAAATGTCGTCTCGGATCAGCCTGCACAGTCCACGCAGGCCAATTCGAAACGACACTCTATTTTTTTTACGCACTTTTCTGCTTTGTACAAGTCTACTATTAAACAAAATATACTGTAGTCATAAATTGCCGTCTCAGATTTGCTTGCGTGGACTACGCAGGCTGGTCCGAAACGACACCTTGTAAATGCAGATGTTCGAATGCACTTTTTCGCGTGTTGCAAGCCAATTATAACATGCAATTTATGATCCCTGATTGTTTGAAAGTGATCGTTGAAATGGATAGTATCGAATTTCTCGTGATTTTCCACTCTTTTCTGGACTTGTCTGAATTAAAAACATTTGCAGACGACAATATTAATGCAGTTAAAATATGGGATTTGTCTTTGAATGGAATTTTTAATTTTCCCACAATGTTTTCATAGGCTTTCTCCAGTAGCGTCTGTTAAATTTGAGACTTTTAATAAAGCGTGAATTGCAGCGAAATCACTGTTTTAACTCTGTACAAAACGATAAAAATCTAGACCGGTTCAAATTGAAAGCACGTACTTGCAGATCACAAAATAGGCCTACAAATATTTAAAACTTTAAATTTGTTTCAAGCAGGGTGGAAAACATTGTGGGAAAAGGAGAAAATGCTGGTTACCAGCATTTATTTCTTTGCACACAATGTTTTCAAAAGGCTTTTGTCTCAGGGTTGTAAAAACCCGGGATTGTTTGGTAAAGGGTTAAAGCTGCCACATTAACGTCTATATAACTATAGATCTGTATATAGAGCTAACCCTAACCACATAAACGTCTATATAACTATAGATCTGTATATAGAGCTAACCCTAACCACATAAACGTCTATATAACTAAAGAGCTGTATATAAATATTCGTGGGGTTTCTGTATCCAGGTCTTGTTTGAACATATTTCTTCTGAACTCGTCGTTACCACACAATCCCTAGTTTAACGATCCTGAGGAATAAGCCTTTTGAAAACATTGTGGGAAAAGGAGAAAATGCTGGTAACTCCTTTTCCCACACTGTTTTCTACTCTTTCAAAATCAAAATTCAATTTTTGATTCACAAATAATTTGTTGTCTGTAAGTGCTTTCAGTTTGGAGTTGTCTAAACGTTGTCGTTTGGTAAAGAGTCAATCATTCTTTATGGGATCTCTTTTCCAGGCCTTCAAAGATTTGTGGCAAAACTTCTGACCAGTTCTGTAAATATCCCCTAGTCTGCGCATGTCGTATTCTTCGAAGATTCGACCAGTCTTATACGACGCATCACTCTCCCCAATATTAGGGGGATTGTAGTAATATAGGCTATAAAGTAGTAATGGAGAAAATTGCTTTTATCAATACATTTGAGGAAAAATCCTGCCTGTTTTAGCTTCAGATTTCTCTGGTTATAGCTTAATGAATTGCACCTGGTAGCGTTTCACTGAGTTAACACTTATTTTAGTTTGAAATTTAAAGTAACGGTTATCGCGTAGGAAAGTGGTTCGGTTCTGTACCCAAAATGCCCTAATTAGATAGATGGGTATTAATAGAATGCCATCTAGCGGGAGATAATGGATGTGTCACTCCCCCCAATATTGGGGGGATTGTAGTAATATGCACTATAAAGTAGCAATGGAGAAAATGGCTTTTATCAATATGTTTGAGGAAAAATCCTGCCTGTTGTAGCCTAAGATTTTTCTAAACTGGTCATCGCTGACTGAATCGCAGGTAGTGTTTTATTGAGTTAAAACTTATTTTAGTTTGAAATTCAAAGTAACGGTTATTGCATAGAAAAGTAGTCCAGTTTTGTGACCAAAATGTTGAAATTTGTCATCAAAAAAATAACACGGTTAAAAAGGAGAAAGTGCTGGTTACTTTCTTACTTAGGATCATGAAATCTCCGGGTTGTGTGAAAAAGGTTTTAATTAGATGTACAACTCATCATCATCATCATCATCATCATCATACCTCAGTAAAATGGCTGCCCCTTTTGCTCCAACTTGACAGAACTGTTGCATTTTGTGTGTCAGTTTAGCAATGCATTTGTAGCATCCACTGGATATTACACATGTTAATAAAAAAGACTCTTCTCTCAGAAAAAAATGCTTTAATTCATGAGATAAATGAACAATCACAAGAAACATAAATATCACAAGATAAATTTCAAACATACATGTATAGGTAAAATTTTCATGCCTTTAAATCTCACAACAGTTTTTCATCATTTGACAGAGTTCTGAATACTAAAAATACAAATTGTACTTCAAACATTGCAGTATGTTTCATATGAGCCATGCTCTGAGAAAAGGGGGGGGGGCTTAACCCTTTCCAAACAATCCCTGGTTTTTATGGTCCTGAAAAAGAGGCCTTTTGAAAACATTGTGAGAAAAGGAGAAATGCCAGTACCTGCATTTTCTCCTTTTCTAACAATGTTTTCTAAGCTCCAAAAACAAATTTCAATTTTTGAGTCGGGTTCATGTTTTTGTCTGCAAATGCTGTTGGTTTGGACCAGTCGAAGTTTGGTAAAGAGTTAATGCATCTGTTAAAAGTATCAACCCTGGTCAACCTGTGCAGTCCCCCAGGCTGACCACGGCCGAAACTTTTCCCTACTGGTCAATTTTCTGTATGTCAAAGGACCAGTCTTCCTAATAATTTAGTGATTTATTAAAAAATAAGCTTTTTTGGATTCTTTCTTATTTGTTGGCTTGTTCAGTATAATACATCACAGAGTTGCATTAAGCCCCCTTTTACCTGAGAGTGGCCCATATTTTTTAACCTTTTACAACACAATTAATTCTAATTTTCATGACTCTAACAAAGAAGGCTTTTGAAAACATTGTGGGAGAAGGAGAAAATGCTGGTTACCAGCATTTTCTCCTTTTCCCACAATGTTTTCTATCCTTCTCAAAACAAATTTCAATGCATGAGCCACATTTGTTTTGTTGTCTGCAAGTGCTTTCAATTTGGACAATTCTGTTAACCTTTTACCAAACAATCCCTGGTTTTTACCCTGTTGGAAACAAATTCTAACTTTTGGGTTACATTTATTTTGTCGTTTGCAAGTGCTTTTAATTTGGACAGGTCTAAAATTTTGTAATTTGGTAAAGAGTTAAACAGTGTTTTTGTTTGTTAAGGGGTAAATATAAATTTGAAGCAAATTAGTTTCAGATCAGATTTTGCTAACACTGATTAACATAACGTTATGAGAAAATGGTTCATTTCATAGTCATTTTATGAAAAGCTAAAGGAGTAAAAACAAAAATCCTCCATTTTCCATTTATGTGTACATGTGTAGGTAAATATACACAGGTCTACAATATACCGTCTGACAGTCTTGCTTTCTTTCATGTTTGTCTGAAATGAGACAAGATTGACAATTATTTACATTTTCATCAGTATTTGAAGATTCAGTTTGATTGTTCAACACAACATTTAATTCAGCCATGCTCTGTGAAAAGGAAGCTTCGTGCATCTGCAAAAAGTATTGATGCATGTCAGCCTCCACTTCTACGCAGACTGACATGGGCCGAAATTTTTTGCTGTTAGTAAATTTTTGTGTGTGAAAGAACCAGTCTAACTCATGATTTAGTTGTTTTTTAGGCAAAATAGATTTTATGGATCCATAATCATGGGATGACCTGCTCAGTGCAATGCATCTTGGGAGTTGCATGAAGCCCCTTATTACCAGATTGTGGATCAATCAATTTAGTCTAAGTAATAGCTCACTTGCTCACTCAATGAATAAAACCTCTCTGGGTAACTCAAATAGTAAAGATGTTCACAATGTGTTCTGAAACAAATAAATTGCCACAATGAAACCAAATGTCATATTCACAAAGTATCTTAAATTCACTTCTTGCTCAAAACTCAAGCACCAGCCAACTGGAAAGCTTCAGACAGAATCTATCAGTCACTGAAATTGCTCTTCATAACAACAAGAGTTCATAATAAAAGAGTTTGAATAGCAAGTGAAACAGGCTTTATATTCACTTGAAAGAGAGAAATCAATCTTTCTTTATACTGTGTGCTGATTGCCATAAACTTACCTTCGTCTTCGTCTGAAGAAGTAAGTAAGCAGTAAATGTACTAAAACAGGCCAAACAAGGATAAAGAATGCTGTTCTTCCAGTACTGTTTCTAAATGGCCACCAGGACTACAAAGAAAAAAAAAGAAGTTGTATCATTTCTGCATTATTGCCGTACTACCATTATTAAAAAGCACATAAAGTCGCTTTAATCCTTTATCACGATTTTTAACGACCCTGAGAAAGAAGCCTTTTGAAAACACTGTAAGAAAAGGAGAAAATGCTAGTAACCAGCATTTTCTCCTTTTCTCACGATCTTTTCTACCCTGTTAAAGGAAAATTTCAACACTTGAGCCACACTGACATTGTTGTCTGCAATTGCTTTCACTTGGGTCAGTGCTAAAATTTTGTCGTCTGGTAAAGGGTTAAAAATTCCGAAACAACTTGGAAACTGAATATCCATGATAACATTGAACGCTTTAGTTTCTAAAAACTTGTCTGTAAAATTGCCTCAAGGAACTCCAATAGATCTTCTAACCATCAAATTCACATCAGGATAGATTTACATCATAAAAATGCTGAAGGTATGAAACACAGACAGACATAGCTACTAATACAAACAAACTTCATCTAGATCAGATTGCACAAAATGTGACATATGCTCTTTGATCTTCACTGTACAATATACATGTATTATTTTGTTAAATGCTTTTTGATAGTTTATCATGAAATAATGATGTATTATGGTTTGGTATTTCACAGTTACAAACAGTGAAAAATACCATTTTCATACATGTATTTTGTTACTCTTCAATTGCAGGTTGAAACAGTAATCCCCCGACACTAGTTGCATTTGTGAACAGTGTGTGAAATCAACAAGACAGAAATATGGGATGAATTTATGCACATTTACCCTACATTTCTCACACTTTACAAAATATTGTAATGTATTGTTATATGGAGGGGCTAAGCAGCATTTTCTTCTTTTCCAAAAATGTTTTCGTCACTGTCAGAAGAAAATCCAATGAGTCAAATTCCGTTAGTCAGCTGAAAGTGCTATCAGGTTGGACATGTCTACAAGTTTGTTGTTTGGTAAAGAGTAAAGACAATTAAATGAAAAAAGATACTAAATTACAAAGAAAGGAAAAGGCATAAAGATATTGGGGAAAAAATGCTGGATGTCAAATGATACTTACAAAGACACTGTCAGATATTCTTCTGGTTTCTGTCTGTCTCTGAAGAATTAAGAAACAATAACAAAACAATAACAAAACATAATACATATTTTAAAAAGTATTCTTTTGTAAAGGTTACCTCATTTTCAACGTTGCAAAACAAGGATAACTTGTTCTTAGTTATATAAAGTTATGAAATTAGCAAAGAAGCATCATCATAAACTTTTGACTATAGGTACAAAAAACCAGTTAATTTTCGAAGAAAAAATTAAGCTTTCATTGGCAACTTATAGTCTCCCGATATTTTTCTGTATCTGAACATAATTCAGTATCTATGACTTCTTCAATCCATGAACTGTTTATCTATTAGTTATAGCAATATTGCAATTTTGAATCTGTTAACTCATTACCACACAATCACGACTTTTAACATCCCTGTATAAGAAGCCTTTTGAAAACATTGTGGGAAAAGAAGAAAAAGCTGTAAACCAGCATTGGACCAGTCTAGTTTTTTGTTGTTTGGTATAGAGTTAATACCAAGCAAGTAACCGTTTTTGCCCATCATCCTACATATATATTTGACTACCAAATACCTGAGCATCTGTTACTCTCGCCTCCAAACGATTCAGTCTATCTAACACACTGTTCATGTCTTGTTGAAGACGGATTAATATGAGTGTCACCTGTTCATTCATGGCATCTTGGGGTATAGGATGGGTTTGGGGTGGATTATCTTCTCCCCCAGCCCCTCCCCCACTCGAAAGTAAAGCAGTCCTGGATGAATAACTACCAGAAAGTCCTCTGCCAGAAGCACCTGGAGTGTAAAAAATATGACAAGAAATAAAAAAAGTCATTACCAAAAATATATGAACCAAAAAACTAGCCAATAAGAAATTGTATTCCTTACAAAACTCTGAGAGAGTGCAACTAAGAAAAGATAGTAATTAATGACCAAGATCATCAGCAAAAAAAAAAATCACTTGAAATTTTGTTACATTATGTAGAAATAAAAAAGCAATACACATATTAATGTAATAGGGTTTAGTCCCTCACACTTATATAAGATTTAGTTTTTGTTTAAATAAAAAATCAGTTCCACAAGAGTTCTGATTAATCCAATGTGCAATAGAATTACAATTCCAATTTTTTTACCAAGCAGGTCTGATCAACCTAAAACTTCTACATGTGATTACTAATTACTTAAGTTTTTTTCTTTTTTTTTCCAACTAAATATCAATCAATACAAGAGACAGTTCAAATCCAACAGCCAAATTTATTTATTGCATATACGTGTATTTGCACCGAAGTTTGCATGCTATTACGGTATCTCTCTCAGTTCCACATGAACAAGAATTTCAGAAACCGTTTAACTTGCCTGTAGTCCTTGATGATCTTGAGCTTTCCCCAGATTTGTTACCCTGCCCCCGATCTTGGTCCCTGCTCCCACCATTCCCAGGGGGCTCATTCTCCTCACCCCCATCAGTTACCATCCCGACAGGGAGGTTTACATAAGAATTATTGGAAGAAAAGTCCATTGTGCTTAAGTCGTTCTGTGTGGAGATATCACTTAGTGTACTTGGGCTACCATCGGACATGTCTGGAGCATTCACCAACAGACTATCACTAATTTGTTCATTGACTCGTGATGACATTTGCGGAAAACTGCTCGTCATGTGACTAAACTTATCGAACATAATATCCTTTGTGATTGGAGAAACTCTCCCATTCTGTGCAATATCTTTTGTAGAATCAGAGAAATGTACATGGTTGGCTTTCAGGTTACTTTTTAAGGGTGTTGACATCTGGACTTCTTGTTTGCTAACTTTCACCAATTCCTCATTTACCTGTACATATACAAATAAAGGAATGAGCCATGCTCTGTGAAAAGGGAGCTTAATGCATCCGCGAAAGTTTTGACCCAAGTTGAAACTTTTCATTATTGGTCAATTTTCTATATATCAATGTACCTACCACTCTACCTTATGACACAGTTCGTTGATAGACATAATGAGTTTTGTAGATCCACAATCATGTGATGTCTTGCATTGTATCAGACATCTAGTAGACACATTAAACCTCTTTTTGCACGGTTCTTATAATGAGATTTATTTCAAAAGGAAAGAAAACATTGTGGGAAAAGGACAAAGCACTAGTTTACAAAAACTGTTTCACAGGATTATTTGATTAAGAGTTAGAGCTCAACTGCATAGGCAATTGAATACAGGATAATCAACTGGTTATGTGTGATATTGAAAATCTGTTACTAGAATGGGGCCCCATGTGGTTGTAAAACGAGTGCAAAGGGTAAGTTTTTCAACTGCATAAAACTGAATTTGAATGACATATTTTTATTTCAAACACAAGTAATTGATAATCCTATTTATTTCATTCTTATTTCGAGTGACAGGTTTTAATATCACACACAACCAGTTGATTTAAGAAATAATCTTTCTATTGTGGTTTATCAATCAGTAAACCACAGTTGTGAGTTATGAGGCACAATAAATAATCCATGATGGCGATAGCCCGAGCGGTTTATTCATTACACCTCATAACTCGATAGAAACCACGATAGAAAGAAGATTATTTTGATTCTTACATGACCAAATCTTAATCAAAGAAATCAAAGAAAAACAAGTTCATACTTAGAGTGAAAACGTGGATGCAGACTATATTCCATTGAATAACTTACTTTGTACAGAGTGACGTCACTCTACATAGAATAACTTAGACTTTACCACGCTTAAGTTGCACTGTGTTTATGGAGCCAAATTCACCTGTCAAGTTAGAACAACCTAATTATCATATTCCTGATTCACCCATTCTTATTCTACCAATTATAAAGAATGATACAAATAGGAAACAATCTATAAATTTATCATCACTAGTGATGATATTATATCTATCAGTGGTATTAGTGGTATTATTCACTGTGAAATCCCAGTAACTCTCATTAAGTGTTATGGGAGACCACTCCTTTATACATGGCTTCGTCCCGATTTAAACACAACACCTAACAACTGTGGTTATGGCATTGGTCTTTTAAACCCAGAAAAACAAGGATGTTTGTCAGCAAGAGTTTGAATCACGCCAGATGTGGTTTGTATAATCAGCTATGTATTAATTTGTTGTGAACTTTCATGTTTGTAAGATAAGAATATAATAAAGTTGTATTGATATTTTGTAACTGAAGTTTAAAGAATCATAATATATAAACCTGGACAGGGTTATCTGATGTATCACAAAACTCCTCTTCACTGTCACTACTTTGTACTCCAGAGCCTGTAAAGGAGTGTGTCCTGCCTTCCCTCTCACTTTCTCTATCATCTATAACAATAATGTATGATACTCTTTACCAGACAACAAAAGTTTTAGGCTTGTCAAAATTGAAAGCACTTGCAGACAACAAAATACATGCAGCTCAACGAATCATTTCTGTTTTTGATTGGGTAGATAAAGTTGTATGAAAAGGTTAGGCATCCCATGTTTTCCAACACCTTACTTTTTCCAGGACACTAAAGCATGGGATTGTGAAGATAATGGTTAAAGAATGTACAGATTTTCATTTCCTTTTTCTATAATGTTTTTAAATTTTTCTTTATCAGGTGTTACAGGCGACCACCCCTTCATGTATAGCTTCGTCCAAATTTAAATACAATACCTGACCACTGCATTGGGAAGATATGTTTTGGCTCAGTGGTTATGGTATTGGTCTTTTAACTCTTTACCAAACAACAATATTTTAGACTGGTCCAAATTGAAGGCACTTGCAGACGACAAAATAAATGTAACTCAAAAATTGAAACATGTTTCTAGCAGAGTAAAAAACATTGTGGGAAAAGGAGAAAATGCTGGTTACCAGCATTTTCTCCTTTTCCCGCAATGTTTTCAAAAGGATTCTATCTCAGGGTCGTAAAAACCAGGGATTGTTTGGTAAAGGGTTAAACCTTGAAAACTGATGATCTCATGGGTTTGAATCCCACCAGATGTGGTTTGTATTTCAGTTAAGACAAGTAAAGTGCGACAAAATGTTAAAGAGAAATTGATTCAAAAATAAAAATCACTGTCATACAAGGTATTTGGTCCCCATTGGTCAACGGCTGTTTTGTGTGTTGTGCAATAGCATCCTGGTCTATTAAATCCTCCAGTTTTTCACCTTCATCTTCAAAATGGGAGAATGTCTTCAAGGCAGACTCCACTTTTTGGGACATATTCAGCACTGCAGCCTCCACTGAAAGTAAATAATTTACTGGGTTTTTTTTGTTTTTTTCAGCCTGAATGCTGAATGAAAAAAAAAATCTTAATTTTTTTTTAAACCTTAAGGGAAAGCCAAGCTGTTGAAAACATTGTAAAATAACATTTTCTTCTTTGTCCTCCATGTTTTCTACCTTTCATAAACAAATCTCAATATTTTAGCCACACTTTGTTTTCTGAAAGTACTTTTGATATAGAAAAAAACTTTTTTTTCTCATAGTAACAAGCAATATGTTAATTGACGGGCTGATCTTATGACATCCACTACCTCAAAATTTATGCACATGCTATCTTTAACACATAACTCTCACCAATAAAGCTAAAGCAAGATATTTCAACAAAAAAAAAAAAAACGAAAAATCTGACCTTCCACCACACAACCCTAAGTTCTCAAAAGAGGAGGGTATTTGAAAACATTTTGGGAAAAGAAGAAATGCTGGTTAGTGGTTACCAGCATTTTCTTCTTTTTCAACAATGTTTTCTACCAAGTTAAAGACAGAAATCATCATAATTAGGAGCTCCCTACACTCAATTTGTTGTCTGCAAACTGTTTCTATTTGAGTACTAAATTTTGTTGATTTGATAAAGAGCATTTTTAACACTTCACACACTTATAGACAATGATTTTTTCATCAACTTATTTCCGCCTTGAGAACATACATGTAATAGCAAAAAGGAAAAAAATGCACATATCAAGCATGTCCTGTGTATTCTGATCTTGATCTGACTGACTTCTAAACAACTTAGGTTGTTGTTGCAGTTGTTCCAAAATTCTGTCGAATATAGCATCAAATTCTAACTCACCTTTCTACAATATTACTCAAACAATTTTAATGAATTTGAGAGAGAGACCTTTTGAAAACATTTTGAGAGAGGAGGAGAAATTTCTGGTTTCAAATTTTCCCTTAATGTTTTCTAAAGCCAATTTCACCAATTCAGTGTCATTTAATACTTTGTCGGCATAGGCTTAAAAGTTGGGACAAGTCTTAAATTCTGTTGATTGATGGACTGTAGGGTGTTTAATGCCATTTTCAATATCATTCCAATTATATCCCAGTTGCTAGTACAAGTATCCAGGCATTCCTAGAGTTTCTTTTACTAGTATTCTTTCCAGGCCACTGGCTGCTTTCCAACATAATCATTGTCTATACAATGATCAGCCTTGAGAGAGAAATGAATCCTGTCACAATGTCTATCATCAATCCTCAGAGAGAAATTGGCCAAGCTGGAGATTGAAGCAGCGACCTCTTATTCTTGAGTCCTGCATGCTGCAGACTGTGCTCCAGGTAATCGGCTTTAAAAAAAAAAAAATCTGTAATCTGGTACAGCTTAACCCTTTACCACACAATCCCGACTTTTAACAACCCTAAGGAAGGAGACTTTTGAAAACATTTTGGGAAAAGGAGAAAATGCTGGTTTCTAACCTTTCAGTAACAAATCTCATCATTTGAACCATACATGGTATCTCCTATAAAAATGCCTTTTTAGATAAGTCAAAACGTTTGTTGTGTGGTTAAGGGTTAAAGTAGATTTACAAAAGACAAGAAAAAAATAGACATTGTTACCATCTTCAAGATCTTGTTCAGGATTATTATTTTCACCATTTCTTTTGTCTTTATGGAGGTTTAGTTCCATTGGAGGTTCCTCATCCACCATTTCATAGAATGTGCCCAAAGTGTCAACAAAGTCACCCACAACCTGGGTCTGCGGCATGGCTTCC
Organism: Tridacna crocea; assembly: GCA_943736015.1. Taxonomy (NCBI): domain Eukaryota; kingdom Metazoa; phylum Mollusca; class Bivalvia; order Cardiida; family Cardiidae; genus Tridacna; species Tridacna crocea. Next base: position 65,590,318 of record OX031061.1, on the reverse strand, counting down.
ACAATCTGTGTAATACAAAAATACAAACATCAACTTGTAACCCTTTACCTCTTTAACAGATGACAAACTTTTTAGACCTGTCAAAATTGAAAGGACTTGCAGATGACAAATAATTTGTGGCAGAAAACTTTCTAGGAAAAGGAGAAAATCCTGGCTACCAGCATCTGCTGGTTACCAGCATTTTCTCCATTTTCTACACTATTTTAAAAACCTTCAGTGTCTTTATAACTCATGGTTGTGAAGTCAAGAGTTATTAGTAGATGTAATACAAATATCTAGACCGGTCCAAAATGAAAGTATTTCCAGACGACAAAATAAAAGTGACTGAAAATTTGAAATTTGTTTTGTGAATGATAGAAAACATAATCAGTGTGAGGGGAGACTTTGTAGGCTCTTGGCAGAATAGAATAATGAAATCACACCCTTTATCCAGCTCGTGTAGTTTTTTCTTGCAACCCTGTGTTCCAATCAAGACAAAAAATTAGAATATGATGTCTTAGCCATCAGTTGCATTACATGCATTCACTCTTTCCTACACAATCCCGCCTTTCAATATCCCTGGGAAAGAAGCCTTTTGAAAACATTGTGGGAAAAGGAGAAAATTCTGGTAACCAACATTTTCTCCTTTTTAACCAGCATTTTCTCCTTTTCCCACAATGTTTTCTCCCAGTCAAAGAAAAATTGCACCATTTGAGTGAGGCTGAAAATGCAAATGCTTTCAATTTGGAGCAGTCTAAAATTTTGTCGTCTGGAACAGAGTTAACCCTTTACTACACAATGATAACTTTTGACCAATCTGTGATAGAAGCCTTTTAAAAACAATGTGTGGGAAAAGGGTTAGGCCTAACCCTAACCCTTTTACCACAATATTTTCTACCCTTCCCAAATCAAATTTCTATTTTTCAGTCACATTTATTTTGTCGTTTGCAAATGCTTTCAATTTGGACCAGTCTATAAACTTGTCGTTTGGTAAAGAGTTAAACTAGCCTTCCCACTGGCTTTTTATTTCAAGGTTACACTTATCCCCGAGCTGTAAATCTTGGGGGTAAGATTTCATATTAGAGGGTATGACAATAACAGTTCAAGAAAAATAAGGTAAAGGGTTAAATATTGTTACTGAGGTGATTTGTGATGGCTATATGTTACTGTGTTAGAAGAGACACAAGAGGAGGGAATAAAAATAAGTAAAGCCTACCCTAGGGTCATCATTTTTGGCCATTTCATTCCATTTTGCAGTACACATTTTTAAAGTCTGAAAGTAGTAATATTCAACTTTTTACTAAACAACAAAATTTTAGACTTGTCCAAATGACCAGTTACTGTAATTGAAGACAATTACTTAAATGAAACTTAGCAATTTACAAAACAATCTTGTCATTCAATGACCCAGAAGAAAAAAAGCTTTTTTTATTTAAAAAAAAAGGGGTGGGAGTATTGTCCCTAAAGTGCTCACCTTAATAAAGTCATGCAAGGTTGATTGGGCTGAACAGATCTTCATTTTAATGATGTAAAACACATGCATGTAAGTGACCTGCTTTTTAACTCATTAACAAACAACAAAATTTTAAGTTTCTCAAAATCGAAAGTATTTGCAGACGACAAAATAAAAGTGACTGAAAATTTGAAATTTGTTTTATGAAGGGTAGAAAACATCTGCTACTGGTCAATTTTCTGCATGAAACAGTGCAGCCTTTAATTCAGTCAGATGTTAGTCAAACTGCAGTTTAGGGATACATAGCTTTGTGTTCTGACTTGAGTGGTATCATGCTTCATGGAGGTGCATTAACCCTTTACAACATGGCAAAATTTTAGACCTATCCAAATTAAAAGCATTTGCAGACAAAAAATTTATAGTGGTTAAAATTACACAATTTTTCTTTGATAGGTTAGAAAACTTTGTGGGAAAAGGAGAAAATGCTGGTTACCAGCACTTTCTCCTTTTCCCTCATTACTTTCAAAAGGCTTCTTCCCAAGGGTCGTTAAAAGTTGCCATTGTGTGGTAAAGGGTTAAGGCTCCTTTTTCAAGACCATGACTAAAAAGGTTCAAAGAGCTTGAGGATAAAAGTAAATAAATGACGCAACAAAAAAAGAAAATAATTCTTACGAAATATAACATCAGAGACTGGAACAGGTATAGGACTACCATAACAAAACAGGCATAAAATACTAAAAGTACTGTAACAGTAGCCCCTCCCCCCCCCACTTTAATGTACTTTAGTTGATTAAAATTCAAAATGACAATAAATGAAGAATTTGATGAATGTTTCCTTGAATTTGATTAATACCTCCTCTTCACAATCACTAAAACACATAGAAAAAACAAAATTGGACACACTTTGTGCTTTGTTGTGCTTTGAAAAAGAACAGGCTTCCTACCAAAGTTCTGCACAGCTCCAAGAGCTATAATTAGGAAAAATACAGGTAACACAAAATATGTACGCTGTTCTTCACTAAATGAAAAAATATTTAGACTTTTCAAAATTGAGAGTTTTTGATGACTCACAGAATAAATGAGACTCAAAAAATTAATAGATGTTTTTGAAGGGTAGACAACATTTTTGGAAAAGAGAAATCATTTTGTTTCCAGCATTTTCTCATTTTCCTAAAACATTTTCAAAGCTTCCTTTCTACAGTTGATTAAACATCGAGACTGAGTGGCAATGGATTCATTTCAATGTAAAGGGGCTTTATTTCACCAATTCAAACAACTGTTTTCACCGTGATTCCTTAGTTGCAACTCACCTTTTTCAATTCTTCCACATAGTTCAGCATGGCTTCCTCCTGGTCCATGTCACCTAGTTTATGCCAGGCTTCCCTGTAATACACCATGTATTAACAAATTATTTTTTGAACAAATTGGCTTGAAATTGACCTCTATAAAGAATAATTAAAGAGTGAATATGTCATGTTGGAAACTTGATAATAAAAAAACAAAATGTAGGGAAATCCCTTCAAAGTTTTTTTTTTTTAAACCAACAGTCAATATATCTGTGCTACATGTAGGAGGATACTAAATTGATTAACTCATTACCAAACGACAATATTATAGGCTTGTCCAAATCGAAAGCATTTCCAGACGACAAAATAAAAGTCACTGAAAATCTGAAATTTGTTTTGCGAAGGGTTGAAAACATTGTGGGAAAAGGAGAAATTGCTAGCATTTTCTCCTTCTCCTACAATTTTTTCTAAAGGCCTCTTTCTCAGGGTCGTCAAAAAAAGGGATTGTGTGGAAACAGGTTAAACTTGAAGGTTTTTTTCCATAACCCTTTACCACACAATCCTGACTCTTTAAGTCCCTGAAGAGGTCTTATGAAAATATTGTGGGAAAATTATCTTACAATTTAATCTACCCTTTCAAATACAGAAAAAAGCTGTTTAGGCAACATTTATTTTGTCCTCTGCAAATACTTTCAATTTGTTCAAGTCCAACATTTTGTTGTTTACTAAACAGTTAAGATGTTAAATGGTTCTTATTCATATCATCTTATTCAGATAATTCTAATATATGAGAAACTGTAACATTGGTTTTACAACTTTCCGAATCAGTCTATAGAGGACTTAACTTGGACTGTAAAAGTATGGTATGTAAGCTCATTACCAAACAACAATATTTTAGGCTTGTCCAAATCAAAAGCATCTGCAAACAAGAAAATAAAAGTGACAGAAAGTCTGAAGAGAAGAAAACATTGTGGGAAAAGTAGTCTGTAGAAAATGCTGGTTAATAGCATTTTCTCCTTTTCCCATAATGTTTTCTTGAGGTATCTTTCTTAGGGTCTTCAAAGTATGAATTGTGTGGTGATGGGTTAATCCTTTACCACACAGCAGAATTTTAGACCTATCCAACTTGAGAGCATTTGCAGATGATACTTTTTTAGTGGCTGAAATAATGCAATTTTTCTTTGACAGAGAAGAAAACTTTGTTAGAAAAGGGGAAGATGCTGGTTACCAGCATTTTCCCACAAAGTTTTCAAGAGGCCTCTTCTGCAGGGTCGTTAAAAGTTGTCATTGTGTGGTAGTGTTAAGCAAAGTATCCTTACCATTTGGCCTTTTTCACAACCTCCCAAAAATTGGGTTTGGATAGTCTACATGGACCCTCTGTAGCTTGCTTGAAAAATCCATAAAATGTTAACATCATCTCATTTGAAGGCTGAAATGGGCCTGAAATCACAAGTTAATCTGTTAAATACAAGTTTCTTAGTACTTAGGGAATATCATATGGAACTCCAGAAAGAGGAAGTGATTTTGATTTCAAAATTGAAAATATTAATTATGCTACACTAAACCCTATGTTGTGGGCACTAATTAGAATCGTCTCATTGAAGATGATACTAATGAGTACCCACAACATAGGGTTTTGGAGAGAAATAATGAATTTAGATTACCATCAATCCCTCTTATCTGGAGCTCTGATCATGTTTTTCTGGCGGTTGTACTTCATTCAAGCTGACACTACCAAGCAGTGAAACTTAACTTTTACATGGAATGAAATATCTTCTGCACCAAAAAGAGACTAATTTTGATAGTGGTTTTTAAGAAGACTGTCATTTTCCATAGTAAGTAACAAAGCTCACTGTTTGTAGTCTGAAGAGACAGATATTTGGTAATGTCAATAAAAACATTAACAAAAAATATTGAAAATGTTCATGTTATAATTGAATATAACTTACAGAAATAGACTTATGACTCTCCAATTTCTCAAAAGTGGGTTGAAAATGACCCACAGAATGTTACATCTGCATCTTACAAGACAGAGCGAATCTTTACAGACTGCCACATTTGACAGCAAAAAAAAAATTGGCATTCTTAAATATTTTACGAAACAAACTTTCACAAGATTTCATTTGAAAAAGCAATATGAAACTTTGAACAAAAGTTTTAATTCTTTACCATGTAATACAAACCATTAATGATCTTGAAGGTAAAGGATTTTGTGTATAAAACTGGTAACCAGCATTTTCTCCTTTTTCCTATATAAGTATTTCTACTATGGGCAAAATTTTCATACGGATCACTTTGTATCTGTCGCCTGCAAATACTTTAACAATGTACTAGTCTAAAATTTTGTGGTCAGCTGGTAAATCATTTAGGAGCTAAAATTTTTCATGAAGGTTCATAATTCAGAGCGTCTGGCGTTAAGTAAAAATAATCGAGCCGTAGAATAAAATATGTAAATGTATTGAACAAAATTGACATAATGAGTGTCAAAAGGTATGAATACGTCGACAATAAAGGGCCATACCCTCTTTAGGAAGGCTGTGAATAACCTTAATCGCAGCGTCAAATTTTTGCCTTGGAGACGCCATTTTGTAGTGTCATGTGATCGATAAAGTTTATTCTATGGCTCAGACGCGCAAAAAGAAATCATAATATCCGAGCTCAGTATAAATTGAAAAATCCTCAATTAAGTCTATCATTTAATTACAAACAGATTTCAATTTAAATCTATAATAGCTAAAGCTTGGTTTACTAAATATTATTAACATAATTACACTGTGGAATTTGACAAAAATTTAACTTTCAATGCCGCATTTTAAACAAAACCGGTGTTTCGGTATAATCAAAATCGTTGTAATATAAAGTCAAGGCGGTTTGTTTAAAAAGGAAAAAATGTCAAAAGGCCGAAACTTTCCAACAATAAACCTTACTGACTTTATCATAGTCAGAAAAACAGACGAACAATTTACGAAAAACTTGAGTAAGATTCACATTAATATAGAAATTACGGTCTCAATTATAATCTGATCTTGATGCCTTGCACCAATTCATGGTTCCGGGACGTTTCGCCCCAAAACCATTTCCTCCCCTAGTCGTTTCGCCCCCAAGACGTTTCCACCCAGGTCGTTTCCCCCCTGGTCGTTTCGCCCCCACTGGTCGTTTCGCCCCCTTTTCAAGAAAAGCTGAATTGCACCTTAGAACTTTTATAAATTTTAATAGCAGGACAATATTAAGAAACACAATATACATTTTTTTGTTTGGCATTTGCATAATTTGGACAATGAGACACTTATCAAAAATTTAATTCTTACTCGTGTGGTAAAAGGGTAAAAATTGTTACATTAAAAAGAAAGCAAAAAGTTTCTATTAATGAAAGAATCATCACCCTAGCTTTACAACGGCCAATTTTTCGGTTACTGACAGGAAAAAAAAAGGAAGTATCAAGAGTTGCTCAAATTGTGATGTTATTGTCTGAATAGTCCAATTCAATGAAAAGAGGAGTAAATACTGGTAACCGGAATTTACTTTTTTCCCACATTGTTTTAAATTGCTTTCTTTCAAGTACCAGGCTATCAACGGTTATTGCATTTTACCAAAACACCTCCCCTTTTTGTGTTATTTGTACATGGAAACAATAAAGAGTAAAACTAGAGCCATCGTAGACGGATTTTGCTCCCCGAACAGGTCTCTGTTTAGGAAAGTGAAGGCTGTCGGTAAATAGTTGATCACAGGAGAGGAGGGTGGGGGTGAAACAGGCTACTTGGGTTTGGTCCCGTTTGCCAAACAGCATTTGTCAATGTTCAATTTACTAAGGGCAATATAGGCAACAACTTATCAGACATTAAGCACCCTTTTCCCGTAATGGTTTGACATAGATTAAAAAAAGGGGGGCACATGTTGAAACTTTTCATAAACAATATGAATGCGAAGATTCATGGAATTTTGACGAAAACTGACGGAGTTATTAGTAGAAATTTATTGTTTTTTTTTTACAAGAAACCCCCTTTTTCCATGATACAGCGTCAAATTGAAAAACCGAGAAAAATACATCGGCACAAGATCCTTCATATATGAAGTTTCATCCAATTTAGTCCAGGAGTTGTGGAGAAATGGCTTCGGACGAACGGAGAGATGGTCAGAAGGACGCAATCTGGATTGAAGTTCACAACTTTTCTGTATAATATCAACCCTTTTCACGATGAACCTCAGAAATATAAATGATAAATCAAGACAGTATAAATATCCTTACACATTTGTATTTCTACATAAAGGTATATAAAAGCATCTGTACCTTTTGATAAAAATTGGCGCAGGCAATATTGAAAGTAATGCACAATGTGACAAAGGATTACGTAATCAATTAAGCGACTTCACAGTAGCAAAGTCAAACTGACAAAGATTGCGTAATACGTAATTAACGAGTTGATAATCAGTGGCCTAATAGGATTATGACAGCACGTGGTAGCCTTTTGACCAACAACACGGTGGACTCTTTCAAGCAGAAAACAATTTTGGGTGTCATTAATAGATAACCTAGAAGGTGAAAGAGAGGTAAAGACCGAGATCAGGTCGGCGTCATGTGGTGCATCATCTTTGTCTGCTATACGTAGGTGATCAGCATCGTGACAAAAGGAGATACAGTTCTAAATGACTCTTTTCCCTGATTTTTTTTTGTTCTGAATTTTAACCTTAATCTAGGATTGGCATTTTTATAATACATGTATATATAAACTATTGGCGGACGTTCACGTTTCCTTTGGAAATGATGATTCTATTACATAACTATACAACGGCAGTTATATTAGTATATACATGTATATTCAGTCTAGTTTTTTTCTTGTCATGATTTTTCATTTTACTTTTTGGATAAAAAAAAAATCTTGCAGATATAATTAAAGAAGTTTAATTTTGCATAAAACATGCGTTTTCACACCTCAGCATTAGTCACATTCATTGCGCGAAAAACATTGCGTGATTAATAACTCAACAAAATAAACAAGGTGATCAACGCTATCGATGAAAAACCTTAATACTTCAGTTAATTGTATCAAAAGACTATCAAGGACTATCGTCGGTAAACATGTATGTATGTATATTTTCTTTCTTCTTCTTTTCAGAAAATTATGATTCTGTAGAAGCTTATTGGCTTATGTACTATGTACATGTGGCCTCGATTACTTTATGATTTTAATTAGATCTAATGTAATAATTCTTAATATACACTATCATTCAAGAATCTTTGAACCATTATTCTCTTAAGGTAGATCAAGATCAGACTTTGCCAAAAACCTTAAGACAGGTTTTATTTCTAGACTAAAAATGTGTTTCAGGTTTATTCCGCACTCCATGGGTGGAGATCAGTGTAAGCACCTTTCAAAAATATTCTTGCCTTTGTCCCCAGTATAGGTCATG